>VMDO01002604.1:101111-157090 GCA_007922755.1 Pedetes capensis | reverse complement strand
TAGATATCTCCATTAAAGCTCTTGTCACTGTGTGGAATTAATGCATATTTGTGCCTATTTATAAAACTGTGAACCATATAGGTCTTTTTACTTATGAAGAATGTAGAAGACACACAAGTAATTTGTTGATTTAATGAATAATTTATAAAAAGGAAATAAAACTAAAGGAAACTATTCTGGTTTCTTGGTAACTAGGGACTATAGATTTTTCATATTAAATCTAAATCTTCAGTATTATAATTAGAAATTTTCAGCACATACCATTCATGTTGATACAGTTATAGTAAAACTGGTGTTGGTGATGTCTTTAATTGTCATAAATCTGGTGCAAAGTTTGATAATATGCAGCAAGATAAAAAATTAAAGTCAGATGCAGGCCAGGTGCGGTGACTCACACCTGTAATCCCAGCGATTTAGGAGGCAGAAAGATTGCAAGTTTGAGGCCACAGGCAGACTGTGTAACTTATCAAGACCCCGTCTCAAAATAAAAAGTAAAAAATGATGCAACTCGGGTAGAGTGTTTGCAAAACATGCATGAGGCCTTGGGTTCAACCCTTAAATACTGGGGAAAAAGATAAAATAAGATGCAAAATTGCCTGTATATTAAAATTACACATGCATTTAAAATGCATAATTAGGGCTTGAGATAGAGCTCAGTGATAGAGTACTTAAGTAGCATGTGGATCAATTGATTCCCAAAACTACTCATTCCTTCACCAAATAAATAAATAAATGAATAAACAAGCAAGCATAATTTAAAAGGCTAAGGAACTATGTATTGCATTGTCAACAGTGATTTTTGTGAGATTGGAACGATGGTTGATTTCTTCTCCTTTTGTAGTATTTTTTATAGAATGTTTGTATTTTATAATTTTAAATGTATTTAACTAGCTGGGTGTGGTGGTACATACCTGTAATCCCAGCACTCAGAAGACAGAGGAGCTATGTGAGTTCAAGTTCAATTCCACATAGTGAATTCCAAGCCAGCCTGGGCTACATAGTGAGGCTCTGTCTCAAAAAGACAGTAAGTAAATAAATAAATGAATAAATAAGTAAATTAAATTAAATAAATAAAATATATGTAGCCTTATTGGATTTTTAAAAATGTAAATCCTGTATCTGGGAGTACTGAGACTTTTTTTTGAGTTACATTTTTCTTTCATAATGGTGTCTCAGGATCAGAAGGGAAGGGATAGGTAAAGAGTTATAGTTGAGATAATGTATGGCTTTCCAGCAGAGAGAGTTGATCTTTAAGGTTTGATTTATGTAACTCTTCTTTATTTCCTAAATCTTAATTGTAAATTTTGTTTTAAATGTAGTTTTGTTTTGGTTTTAAGGTATCAGTTTTTGGAAGAAGCTTTTCAAAATCAGAAAGGTGCAATAGAGAATCTATTGGCTAAGCTTCTTGAGAAGAAGAATTATGTTCATTTTGCAGCTACTCAGGTGCAGAATAGGTAAGTCTGTTGGCTTAAAACCATAATTTCACATTAAGGATTATTAAAGAGGAATTTGAGTTTCAGATGATAGTATTTGTTGATGAAGCAAAGTTTAATTGATCAAAAATTTTATACTCTTTTAGGATACATCTTTGATGATTTTGTAATTAATAAGACTTCAGTCTGTATAAGCCTTAAACTTGGAAAAAGAAATTAATATGTTGTTGTTTTTGTTGTTGTTAGGTGCTGTTGAGTCGGTATCCGACTCATAGCGACCTCATAGGGTTTTCAATGGCTGTTTCAGGATTGCCTTGGGAGTGGATTGCCAGGGCCTTCTCCCATTTTTGTGGTGTTGGGAATTGAACTCGGGACCTCAGAGACTGCAGCGCAGCACTCTACCAACTGAGATAAATCCCAGCCCAGAAATTAATATGGAGAGAGTTAAATTGTAAAATTTAAAGGAAAGACTCTGAAAGATAAAGGATAGAGGAAGACAGTATCAAGAGTAGTGGACAAATTATTGTATCTTTTAAAAAAAAAGCATCAAAAACAGTACTTGCTTACTAGTAACCTAACCTGAATATATAATAAAGTTTCTGACAAGTAGTGAGCACTCAGTTTAAGCTGCTATTTTTATCATTACCATCAACATCATCATCATTACTTTAAAATTACTCTCTTTCGGTACATTTGTAAATAAACTAAATTTATTTCTGAGGAAAGTGGATGTAAGTTCCATGAGGGCAGATTAACAAGGTTAGGACTCTTATACTAGAAAGACAAATACTTGGAGCTGGCATAATTAAAACCTGGAAATTCCTGAAAGTATGACTAGGGTTACTATGTAGTTATTGTACAGATTCACAAATATCAGAACTTTCTCTTGAATATTAAAATTTATTAATCTATGATGATTAAAATGGCATGTAAGCTGGCCATTTGGCATATGCTTGTTGTCACAGCATTTGGGAGACTGAGGGAGGAGGATAGAGAGTTCCAGCGTGTGCTACATGGGGAGACAATATCTTTAAAAAACAAAACCAAAACAAAACAACAAAGCATATACTAGATGCTTGAAAATACTAGTTGAAAGATAAAATGATTCATTACACATGATAGAACTTTTTAATCTTGTGATAACAAAATAAGAATCCAGTAGATAATAAATATACATACCCATATTATTCATTGATTGTTTTCTGGAAGAAATACCATGTTTTAAGTCAAACTACTGACATTTTGTAGTTAACGTTAGAGAATATAACTCTGTCTTCTCATAAGTTACATATGTCACTTTCATAGGAAGTTAGTTGATTAATGTGGAAGTTAGTAGATAAATATAACAGTACCATATTTTTAGGCATGTGTTTCATATGTGTATTATATTTTTATACATATTTTATACATATGTTTAAGAATGTGCTTACAGAAATAGAACAAAACGTTTACATATTATAAGCTATAAAACTTTAAGGGAGACTAATGATTCCTCTTGAAAGCTTAAGAAAAGTTAAAATATCTAGTACCTTCCCCTTTAACACATTCCTCAGTGACCTCTCTGTTTGTTTGTTTTTAATTGTTTTGAAATGGGGTCTCACTGTGTAACCAGAATGGTCTTGAACTCAAGATCCTCCTGCCTCAGCCTCCTAAGTGCTAGAATTGCAGGCATGTGCCACCATAGTTGGCTTCCATTATTTTTTAATGTATGTTTTCTCCTTCGTTCACATTTGAACACACAGGAGACCTGTGTAAGTCCAATATGTTTAACTGAGGCTATTTTCTGCTTTCAGCATGCTTAATGATTTTCATCTTTAGCTCAGTCATTTTACATTGGAGACTTATATGTCTTATCACTAGTCGTTATTACCTTTATTATTTTTTCAGTGTCTTTGATGTACTTTAGTAAGGACAGAAATCAACAAAATTTGCAAATAAGTGCCCAAACAAGCAGTGATATACAGACAAAGGAGAAATGCTGCAATATTATTGCTCATAGGATATTAAAGTTACTCAAATCTAAATTTGGCAAATGAAAGGCAGTTTTGTTCAGAAATAGAATATATATTAAAGTTTCTCAAATCTAAATTTGGCAAATGAAAGGCAGTTTTGTTCAGAATTAGAATATATAAAGTGTAGACTACCTGTTATGGTGGCTGTTGACATTTTACTTATATTGGTAGGGTAGGGTTCCCTACTCCCCAGTTTGCAAATATGAAGGTATTTATATCAGGCACTGCATATTTGCAACCAACACTTTCTTAACTATGCTTGGTGCTTATATATATACTTCTAAAACATTTAGCAGGTATTCTTAAAAATGGAGGTGTTTGCAGGTATTGTTCAGTGATAGAACATGTGCTTAGCATTTTAGAGGCCCTAGGTTCAATCCCTAGCACCCAAAAAAACCCATATATATATATATATATATATATATATATATATATATATACACACACATATATGTATATGTGGATCAAAAATGTTTTATGTCTCTTATTGTATACAGTAGGAAACCATTTAAGGAGGAAACTATGGAATGGCATCAGAACCCACATTTCAAGTAGTTTTAAGTGAAAATAAGTCCTTCTAATTCCTGCCCCTTTCAAAAGGCAGTAATTATTGGTGGTGACATTGTTCTTTTGTACATTGTTCACAGAAAGCATTAAGATTAAATGGAATCAATGTGCCACATTTGTCATTAACAGTCCTTAGTGTTAGATGTTTGTATGTCACATTCATGTCATAATGACTTAAGGTGATTATTCTCCAGCTTAATAAACTGGCCTTTGTGAGCTCAACTTAAAATTACTAAATATTAAATTTATTCTTTGTCTCTATACGTAACTTGTTTGGACCAAATTAAGTAGTTAGGTCTGCCAGAATTTAAGTTGTACACTTTGACAAAGTTTTAACTTAATTACTTGGTTAAGTGCTCAGTTGGATGAATTTCGGTAACAGTTGATGACTCATACACATAGGATAAGTTGATAACCTAATGATGCATTTCTCTTATTCAGGATAAAAGAAGTAAATGAGACTAACAAACGAGTAGAACAGGAAATTAAAGTGGCCATTTTCACCCTTATCAATGAAATTAATAAGAAAGGAAAATCTCTCTTACAGCAGCTAGAGGTACGGTTCAAAGCCAAAATAAAACAAAACTGCTTCTCTTGCTCTTCAGCTGTTTTTAATGTTTCTTAAAAGCTCTTCTACATGGGTTGGGGGATATGGAAATAAAGTAAAATTTTAAAAAAGTTTTTATTTTTTATTTTTATTCTCTATTGGGAAAGAGACCTTTTTTCTAGTTACTTTGTAGCCCAATTTAATAACACTGGTTTTTAACTGTATACACTAGGATATCATGATGTCCTCTTAGGAATGAAAGGATTATTACTAACATGATGTAGATGAAGACAAAGGAAGCCTACTGCATTTCTTTTCTTCTCCCATAACAAGGGACCTTAATTTAGCTTTTTCATACAAATACATTTTGAGTCTGTGTTTGAGCCATTTGTATGTTTCCCATTATTTTAAAAATATTTCCATTATTTTGCCAAGATGCTGCCCATTTTGAAATTTATAAACCTTAAACTTAGTGATAATTTTATGGCATATTAGGTATTTATGTTGCATATTTTGAGGATAATACATTGATGCAAATTTGTAGGTGAGAATCTACTCAGTTTGTGAAATCAAAATAAATTTGTAATTAAACTTGTTTTCACTGCCCACAGTTGATGTGTTCTGAACAAATTTAAAATGTGAATTTTCTGAGCATTTGAATTTTTGAAAAAAGAAATGTTTTCTGTTTGAATATTTTGTACTCTTAAGTAGGCTCAGATGATATGAGGGTATATTTTCTTCATCACTGAATAGTAATTTAAACTATGTGAGTATTTGACTTTTAGCTTCCATTGACTTCAGATTGTCCTTAGATTTTTTTCGGTTCTATTTCTTCATAGACACCTTTGAAAATATTAGACACTTTGTTATATACCAATGAAAGAAGTTATGTGAGCAGAATGTTATCTCAAATTTCTTTTAAATATAACTTTCCACTGAAAAACAATTATGAGACTAAGAATACACTTTGAATATATTATTAAAGTTGAGGGTCTCTTTCCTGTTGTATATCTAGGCAAATTGCTTTCAACTCTGTTTGTCCTCAAAATGACCAAATGAATGGAGAGCACTTAGCAGTAACTATTTTGGATACATTTTAACTTATTGTAAATACAGTTTAGCTATACATCTAAAATAATATTTGTGAAAGCATTTCAAGAGCTTCAGAATTAAAAGATTCTTAAGGCTAACATGTATGTAAGTACTGAATGATAAATATGCCATATACTTCTAACATGATAATAATGTTTTAAATAGATGTTTTCTAGTGTAATGTTCCTAAACTTTGTAAAAGATAGGTTTTCCTAAACTTTGTAAAAGGATTGATATCTAGAGAACTTGTAAATCCAAATTCTGTCGGTTGAATACTTTACTTATTGACTTACATTATAAAAACCAACAGCTTGTTTCCTTAGGAAAAATATTATCTAGTAAACTAAGTTGAATAGTTTTCTTCAGGGAGAAAATGGTTAAGAAACAGATAGGTTGTTTGCCATGCCAAATGTCAGTGCATAGTATGTCACTCATCCCTTCTAGGGGTTTTAATTCCTGTTAAGTACTTTATTTTTTCTTTGCAGCAGTTTCATGAAATTGGTTTTTCTAGTTTGGTCAACTCACACTCTTTTGTTCTTATGAATTTTGTCATATCAAAAGTTTGTCTAATTCTACTCTTGTTGTTAGATGCCATCAAGTTGGGTCTTACTCATAGAGTAGGGTTTTCAATGGCTGATTGTTTTTGGGATTGCTTCAGGAGTAGGTTGCCATGCCCTTCTCCCATTTTTGCTGTGCTGGGGGTCAAACCTGGATCATCAGAGCTAAGTCCAGTTCTACCCTTAGCACTCTGGAATTTATGTTTTTCATTTTATTTTAGGCATTTCAGAGAAGAAATTTTAACTTCAGCCTCAAGCCACACCAGTAGGTGGCACAGGTGACATCATTTTCATTGGCATAGAAAGTGTTATAAGATTATATAAAGTTATTCTAAAGTTCAGCTCATAATGCCATATCAGACATTGGGTTAATTTAATAGATACTAGTTTGAACAGACATTTTATATGAGGAAAGGAAAAAGGCGTCAGCTAACATTAATTTCATATGTGGAATGTTTTAGTTTGGAGAAGTAAATACTTTTGTTAATGACTTTTCCTCTGATTGTAGGCTCATTAAATAACCATGAACTTCTCCATTTATACCATTTTTAAAGGAAATATAGGTATTATGTACATAGAACTTTTTTATGTAGCATTCTTCAGTAAAGTTCTTATTCTGTTTCAGAATGTTACAAAAGAAAGGCAAATGAAGTTACTACAGCAGCAAAATGACATTACAGGCCTCTCCCGGCAGGTGAAGCATGTTATGAACTTCACAAATTGGGCAATTGCAAGTGGCAGCAGCACAGCACTACTGTATAGCAAGCGGCTGGTGAGACACATTGTATCTTTATTTTTCTTTAATGGAACTTATTAAGATATTGTTTATATTTACTAAATATTTATACTTGTTTAAATTTAATCTTGCCAACTGTAACTAGAAAATTTCTGTTGTCTCCCAAAATTTTCTTGTTCCCTTTTACCTCTGATTTTAGGCATCAACTAATCTGATTTTGTTATTTGTAGAACATTATATAAATGGAACCCATTACAGTATGTACCTTTTGAAGATACCTAGTATCTTAATGCAGTGAGCAGAACTGGCAGAAATTCAAGCATATACATTTTATTTGAGGGCTAATTTAAATATTGACACTATCTCATCTGAGATTTGACTTTGTGAGGCTATATGAGCTTTTTAAAATGTCTTTATCTTTTATATTTTCTCAGTTGATATTTAATTTTAAGACTAATATGAATTTTTTTTTCCCTTTAAGATTACTTTTCAATTGCGTCATATTTTGAAAGCACGATGTGATCCTGTCCCTGCTGCTAATGGAGCAATACGTTTCCATTGTGATCCCACCTTCTGGGCAAAGAATGTAGTCAATTTAGGTGAGAAATTGTTTTATGAATATAACTTAGAACACTGAACTGAGAGGAGCAAACATCAAAAGCTTATTTCAGATAGTTTTTTAAGTTAAAGATGAATGACTTCGAAAATGTTATTTGAAAACTCCTTCTTGTGGTTTTGTAGTGCTGTGTCATTGCGTCTTAACAATAGTTTACTCAATGTGGGGGTTGGTGCTTTTTGTGTGTGTGCTAGGGATTTAACATAGGACCTGGCATATGCTGAGCATGCTCTCTACCACTCACCTACACTGCCAGCCCCTGTATGTTTTCTTTGTGTTTGCCATTTCTACTTTTTCTATATATATATTTTAAAATTAATAAGGACTATTACATGTAGAAGTCTTAGCAAATGATTCTTTATTCTCTGGAAAAATTTCTTAGATGCCTAATAGTTTAATTTTGCCAAATGGTGCACTAGAGAAGGAACTTCAGGAAGCTGATGTGTCCATTAGTCATGTTCTGAGGAATGTTAGACAAAGTAGAGCTGGGCACAGTGGCACACACCTGTAGTTTCTGTGACTAAGGAGGCTAAGGCAGGAGGATTGCAAGTTTGAGGCCAGAGGCAGCCTTTGTAACTTAGTGAGAGACTTGTTCCAAAAAAAAAAAAAAGTCTAAAGCAGCTATTTTTACATGGCAAAGAAATAGACTTTGCTTTTTTGCTTGACATTATGGACCTAAAGACGGTAGGTGGAAATTATATAGGAAAACAGCTCAATTAAAACAAAACAAAAAACAGAGCCAGGTCTAGTACTAGTCCCAGCTACTTGGGGTGCTGAGGCAGGAGGATCACCTGAGCCCAGGAGTTTATAAACAGCGAGGGCAAAATAATAAGATCCTGTCTCTTAAAATGAAATGAAGTAACAACAACAACAACTCAAAATTAAGGTCACTTATAGATTAACTTCACTTTAAAATAGTCAAGTCCTTAACATTTGAATTATAAAAGTAGAGACAATATGGCCTTCTGTTTTTTTAAAAATATAAACTTTGGGTAAAAGAAAAAAATATATTCAAATATGGCTATAGCCTTAGAGCCACCATCAGCAAACTTTTTCTGTGACACAGTAGTTAAGGATGATTTTTACATTTTCAAAAGGTTGTAGCAATAAAATCAGACTGTTTGGCAGATTTTTTTTTTTTTTTTTTTTTTTGGTCTGGTACTGAGGAGTTGAACCCAAAGTCTCACACCTGCTTTTTGCAAGTGTTTAACCACTGAGCCATACCCACAACCCATATTTTACTTTGTAATTTTGAGACTGGGTCTCACTAAGTTACATAGGCTGCCTCTGGCCTCAAACTTGTGATCCTCCTGCCACTGCTTCCCAAGTTGCTGGGATTAAAGATGAGTGCTACCATGCCCCACTTATGTGATAGATCTTACGTGGTCTACCAGCCTCTGCCTTAAACCACAACATTCTAAAATTTGCCTTCTAGAGAGAACTAGCTCTGAAAAGCAAGGAAAATGGTCATTTCTAAGGACATCAGTGGTTTAAACCATTCAATATTTCCATGTAAGACAATTTTGTAGCAATATAATACTCTACTCTCCACATTTTGGCAATTCAAAAGCAAATGGAATCATTATTGACAATCATGAGTGTTCTTGAGTCTTGTCATAGAAGAATTGATTTAGACTGACTAGATAGGCCCCCTAATAATACCCCTCTCAGCTTTTTTTTTGTACATCTATATAAATAAAGAATAAGGGCTGATAGATAGTATATTTTGAATAGTTAAAAAGTCATTTGGGGGTTGGGGCTTTGGTTTCTGATCATCATCATCTTTAAATCCAGCTGTCATTGCTTCTTTACTATTGGATTCTTTGAGGTGCTGATAGGTCGAAGGAATTAAAAATAGTGATTAATCTTCAAAGTAGGCAATTTAGTTGATTATATGCAAATTTTTCTTCTCTTCTTCTCTTTTTTATCCTCAGGTAATCTAGTAATAGAGAGTAAACCAGCTGCTGGTTATACTCCTAATGTTGTAGTTGGGCAAGTTCCTCCAGGGACAAATCATATTAGTAAAACCCCTGGACAGATTAACTTAGCACAACTTCGACTTCAGCACATGCAGCAACAAGTGTATGCACAGAAACATCAACAGTTGCAACAAATGAGGATGCAGCAACCACCAGCTCCTGTACCAACAACAACAACAACAACACAACAGCATCCCAGACAAGCAGCCCCTCAGATGTTACAACAGCAGGTGAGTATTGTGTTACTACATTATTGATAGAAATTATGAAAGTCTCAAAACTATGTATTATTCTCTGCAGATGAGTTATATTTTAAAGTTACTAGCAGAAATAGAGTTCAAAGATCAGAGTTTAAGTATTTGCTGTGATTGTGATGCCTACAGCCTTACCAGTGTAGCGTCTGATCCCGTCAGATCTTGGAAGCTAAGCAGGGTCAGGCCTGGTTAGTACTTGGATGGGAGACTGTCTGGGAACACCAGGTACTCTGGGTTTGGGAGAAGGACCTGGCAACCCCCTCCCAAAATGCAATCAGCTATTGAAAACCCTATGAATAGCAGAGCAGTGCTACCAATAGTGTTTTGCCTGTTGTCTGTAGGGTTGCTATGAGTCAGCCACTGAATTGACTGCACCTAACAATGACAACAAGATCTGATATATTCTTTAGACATTTGTTCAAATCCTTTCCATCCCTGTGTGTCTCCTGTTCTTTTTGCCCCATTACAATAAATACTGTTATTTTAGGATGAGATAAATTAATGCTGAATATGCTTTCTCTCTTCCTCCCTCCTTTCCTCTGTTCCTCCCTCCTCCTTTCCATCCTCTCTTCCTCCCTAAGAGAAGAGATAGGGAAATTTTGGAGTGATTCACCAACTCTTCATAGTAATCAGTGGTCCTATGTGGATTGGAACTAGAGAAGAGAATAATGGCTTACACTTTTTATTTTATACCCTCCTGAAATTACTTTTACTGTAACATTGTATGATTGAAAGATAAATTTATAAAAAATTATTATATAAATTGCAATTTCCACTTCTTTATAGCCTCCGAGATTGATCAGTGTGCAAACAATGCAAAGAAGCAACATGAACTGTGGAGCTTTTCAAGCTCATCAAATGAGACTGGCTCAGAATGCTGCCAGAATACCAGGGATACCCAGGCACAGCGGCCCTCAGTATTCCATGATGCAGCCTCACCTCCAAAGACAAGTATGCCTAGAGTTACATTTGTAAGAACCATGTAATTTTCACACTAAAAGACATTGTTTTTCAGAATCAGTTGTTGGGAGTGGGTCATTATGTGTTTGAGAATTTGATTAATGCTTATTCAGTTTGAAGAGGTTCTTTGATTCCTTTAAACCCATCACATATTATGGGTTAAGAACTTCTGATAAAATTCAACCTATTCACTTACAGAAATGAAAAAGGAAGTTTTGATTTACCTACAATCACAAAAGATGATAAGATCCAGATTAGAAATTTTTGTGATATTGTTCTACTCTTTCAGTGTGACTTTTTGATCTTAATAAATAGGACTTTGAAAATAGAGCTAGCTATGTATACATTTTTTTCCTTTTTCTTTACTCAAGTATTACTCCTTTGGAGTGCAGATATGCTTAATTGTAAGAATGAGTGTAGTCTAGGAGTGTAGCTCAGTAGTAGAGTACTTGCCTGCCATTCATGAAGCCATAGGTTCAATCCTCAGCACTGCCAAGAAAAAAAGAAAAGATATATTTAAAAACATTTATAATCTTTGCCTGAATAGCTTATATTTGTATAGGAGGTATGATCTTAAAATGAGACAACTTTTATGTAGTGTTTCTAGTTATGAAATAGTTCATTTCTTAACTCATAGAGTGGTGTTTCTCTCACATGCTTTAGGCTGGGCGTGGTACATGCCCATAATTGTAGCACTCAAGAGGCAGAGGCGGGAGGATCATGAGTTTAAATCCAGCCTTTGAAAATGGCAAAACTCTGTAATGAGATGAAATGAAATAAAGTTTTAAACCAAAATCAGTGTAATAGTTACATAATGGAAATAGCAAAAGCCTTATTACTCTGTACCCCACCAATATTTATAAATAAAGAAGAATAAAAAATGAAATAAAATTTTAAAGGTCATGAAAATCACTGGCCAGATTGAGGTGGAGTGGGAGGGTCATTGGCAGAATAGATTCTGAGGCATAACCACTGAATTATAATTTCTAGGAGGAGAGTACCTTGTAAATTTTCACTAAGTTTCTCCGATTTAGTCTTATTTGCTAAAAGTTGAGGAAACACCATCTTAGAGCAGTGAGTCTCCAGCTTTTTGGCTCATAATACCTCTAGAAAGACTTGTGAAAAATAAGCCCTGCCTCATATTTGAAGATTTTCATTTAAAATTCTCATAAGATTATTAGTAGTTGCAAAAGATGTACTTTGTAGTATATTGTAAATATTGACGTTATAAAGTAAAACATTTACATCATTCTATAACTCTACTAGAATCCCACATACAGCTGGGGTTTAGCTCAGTTGGTAGAGTGCTGCACTGTACTTTCTGAGAAGCTGAGTTCGATCCCCAGCACTGCAAAAACAGGAGGAGGACATGGTGGTCCACTCCTTAAGCAATCTTGAAACAATCAGCCATTGAAAATCCTACTCTGGTTGCTATGAATCAAACTTAACTTGATGGCACCTAACAACAACAGAATCCCAAATACCATAGCAAGTTCTTTTTTCTTTCTTTCTTTCTTTCTTTCTTTCTTTTTTTTTTTTTGCGGTACTAGGGGTTGAACCCAGGGCCTTGTGCCCGCATACTCTGCAAGTGCTGGACCGCTGAGCTGTACCCCCAGCCCATTTCTGTACTTTTTTTTGAGACAGGGTCTTGCTAAATTATGCAGACTGCCTCAGGTCTTGAACCTATGATCCTCCTGCCTCTACCTCCCAGGCCGCTAGGATTACAGGCATGCGCCACCGAGCCTGGCTAGCAAGTTCTTTTGAAAGTGAAATATTTATACTCTCTGTTCTCCTTGGATTTGAATTTCATATTACTTTCTCTGCATAATTTTATCTTATTATATTTATGCTTGATAGACATAAATTAGCCTGTTGTAATTTTCTGCAGGAAAAGCATTTTAATAAAAATTCTGTCCTAATTTCCAGTAACAGTAGGGCTGTTACTAAGCTTTAAAACTTTTTTTGTGGACCAGGTTATCATTATACTCTTCCTACACAGTTTTGGAGACAAAATATATTTGTATGGTTTAAGTATATCAGAAAACATAAAATTCTTTTCATTATATTTTTCTGTAAGATAGCTGGAGCCTTTTTAGTCCCTGCTTTTCACTTACATAAGTTTATGTGCTATTATTTAGAGTAAGGATGCATTGTTGTTGTTGTTTTTAAATGGTGCAGTACTGGAATATTGAACCAGTGGTCTTACACATGCTAGGCAAGTGCTCCACCACTGAACCACATCCCCAACCCATTTTTATTTTGAGACAGGGTCTTGCTAAGTTGCACAGGTTGCCTCTGGCTTTGACCTTGAGATCCTCCTACCTCAGCCTCCTGAGTAGCTGGGATTACAAGAGTGTGTCACATCATCCAGCCTAATTCATTGTTTTTTATTACTAGTATTTTGTTTTTGGTTTTGATGCTTAAGCAATTTGTTCACACCAGGCACAGTGGCACCCACCTATAATCCCAGTGACTTGGGAGGCAGAGGCAGGAGGATCTCAAGTCTGAGGTCAGAGGCAACCTGAATAATTTAGCGAGACCCTGTCTCAAGATAAAAAATAAAAAAGGGGCTAGACGGGGCAACTTAGTGGTAGAGCACACAAAGTCCTAGGTTTAACTCCCCCTACCCCATACCACCAAAATAACCTCCAAAACAAGGTTTAACTTGTTTTGGTTTAACTCCCCCTACCCCATACCACCAAAATAACCTCCAGAACAAAACAAGAAAAAAAACTTGATCACAAGAGTATATATTTGGAAATCAAGAGTTTTATTACAGAAATATTCCTCCTTTTTTTTCTTTTTTACATTTTCTAGATTATACCCAAAACTCACAATGATCTACCAGAACTATTTTAAAACTTTTTAAAATTAGTGTTAAGTATATTCTAGGGATGCCTCTACACAAAACCATTGAATATTAGTATTTTTGGTTTTTAAATATTTCAAATGTTTTATTTGTATATGTATAGTAACTTATTTTCCCAAAATCTTATGACCTTAAATAATCCTTGTAACAACCCTCCCAATGAAACATTTTCCCCACATTTTTAAATTACTGAGACTATGTAGCTTACCTAAGGTCATACAGTATTAGAACCAGGAATCAATGTCATATTTCCTTTCCATAAATTAATTATTCTTTCTACCACATCAGGTTGCTCTTCCACCTCTCCATTGCTGGGATTGAACCTATCACTTCATGTATGCTAGACAAGTGCTCTGTCACTGAGCTGCACCTCCAGCCCCTTTTTATTATTTATTTTTTAAGACAGAGTCTTGCTAAATTGCATAGGCTACTGCACTCAAACTTGTGATACTCCTGCTTCAACTTCCCAAATAGCTGGGATTACAGGTGTGTGCTACAGCTATAGCTGGGATTACTGGTGTGTGCTACAGCGCCAGGATTATGCTGCCTTTTATTGTTATTTTCACTAAAGTGAAGACTAAAGGGTCAAAGAGAAATGTAGACAGTACAGTGGGTTTCTTAGTTTGCTGTTTGAAAACTTGGAGGATTCCATATCATCTTACATACATCCTTACTCTGAAATAAGATCACAGGCATCAAACATTTAAGTGTTCTTTCTAAACTAAGAATTGCTATAAAAATACAGTTCAGATATCCTGACAGATGAACTAATGATAATGTCTTTTAACAGCACTCAAACCCAGGGCATGCTGGACCCTTTCCTGTTGTATCGGCACACAACACAGTAAACCCAACAAGCCCTACTACAGCAACTATGGCAAATGCAAACCGAGGTCCTACCAGCCCATCTGTTACAGCAATAGAGCTAATCCCCTCAGTTACTAATCCAGAAAACCTTCCGTCATTGCCAGATATTCCACCTATACAGGTTTGTATTTAAGTTAAGTGAGTTACTAAAAACTTCATATTACTTAAGGAGGTAGAGTATATATTTCAGGTTTTGTTATTTTTAAATTTCAGGACCAACATTTCTTTGAGATTTCTAAACAGTATAGGTATTTGAAATTTGAAAAGTTATTGTGCTAAAGTTAACATTACTTTATATTTTAAAGTTATAAGAAATTGAATGTTCTATGTTATGAGACTGTCTAAGCAGAATACAATGATGGATTAATACTAGATTTGCTGATAGGCTAGTTCCTCTACTTTCTACCACTTGCCAACAGACAAATGATGTTCTGGTTTGAATTGGAGCCAGAGAGGAGACTCAGGACCAAAACATGATCTAATCTTTTGTCATTTTTTTTAGATCCAGAGTAGCGTCGTCTAGTACTCATACAAATCAGTTGGGCTGAGAAAAGCTGGTATTAGAAGGTCTAGATATCAGGTGCTTTGGGGCATATACTAAAAGGGGAAATAATGGTGAAAAGAGTAGATGGATCATGAAGGCCCTCTGAAGGTTTGTCCCATTCAACTCTGACATTTCCCTGATGACAAGTATCTTCAATGCCTTTTGCAATTTCCAGTTCATTTGAATTAGAAGCATTTTCTTTTTAAATGTAAATATAGCCTTTGAGGATTATATTATACTTGGTTCAGTTTTTCCTCACAGAAACCAGATGGAATAAGTGTAGATGCTCTGTTTTTGAAAAGCTGAGCATCATAAGGAAAGTGAACCAATATTAGATTGCCTCTGTCCTCTTGTTTAGAAGAGCTTTGGGATCAAGAAAAAAAACTTCAGAATATATCCCCTTCTCTCTTTCATTTTTTGAAGTGGGGTAGGAGAATTAGAATACATTCCTTCTCTTACCAACTTTTCCTTTTAATTACATATATGTTTTCCTGTTTGTTCTACTTACTGATTTATTAAAATATTATCTACTTTTTAAAAATTGAAATATACTTCATATAAAATCCACTCATAATGTATAAGTCAATATTTTCTGGTGTCTTTTCACTAGATTTTTCATCTATCACCTCTAATTCCAAGGTATTTTCATGACCACAAAGAAACAATACCTATTAGCAGTCACTCTCTATTTCCTTCTCTCCCAGCCCCTAGAAACCACTAATCTCCCTTCCTTTTCTATGTGATTCTGGACATTTTGTATGAATGTACTCATACGGTTTGTGCCTTTTTGTGTTTAGGTTCTTTCACTTAGCATAGTATTTTCCAAGTTTATGTTGTAGGTGGTGTCAGTTCTTAATTCCTTTCTAATGGCTGAATAATGTTTCATTGTATGGACTTACCATTTGTTTTTGTTGTTATGGGGGATTTTTCGGGTTTTTTTGTTTTAGTTTTGGGTGGTTGTTATTGGTCCATTCCCCCCGCACCCTCCCTTCCCCCCCCCTGGCTTGGCCTTTTACAAGCTTGCACCATCATACCCAGTTCTGGATTTACCATGTTTTGTTCATTCATCAGTTGTGGATATTCGAGTTTCTTTTTTTGGCTCTTAGGGATAATGCTGCTATATGCCTTCATCTACAAGTTTTTGTGTGTATATAGGTTATCATTTCTCTAAGGTAAATGTCTAGAAGATTTGCAGGGTCACATTCAACTTTTTGAATAACTTTCAAAGTGTTTTCCATAGTGGTTGCACCTTTTACATTCTCACCAACATTGTATGAGGGTTTCAGTTTCTCCACTTTCTCACCAGTATTATTGTTGCCAGTTTTTAAAGCAGTTAGAGGTGATTACCACAAAAGCACAAACACAGTAAGTAGTAGTTAACTATAAGTACCAAAAATTGAAAAAAACTTCTCATCTTTTGAAGTCACCTACTTTCACCCCATCTTCCTTTAGGTTCTATGGTATAGTAAAGAGAAACCTGGAGGTTATTTAGTGAGCAGATAAGGCAACATTATGCAAAGCAAATGGAAAATAAATATGAAAGCACCTTTGTGTATTTGTTAATTTATCCTAGTACTAATCGTTACAGCCATCTTGTATAGAGTAGAACTTGATTTAAATACATTTCTCTCAACCTGAATTTTTTATTTTGTGCAGTGATCTATCTCCAGTATAAAAATAATGCATATTTATAATATTGACTCTGAAAGGCTACATAATAAACCTGAATACTTTTAAGATAAAGGAATACTAGATTCTGGTCAGGTTAGATTATGACTAGTAGATTTAGCATTCTGATGATTTATAAATTCTTCAGAAAGTTACCCTTTTTTGTCATGCTAAGTAACTTAATTTATGAGAATGCTGTTCCAGATATTATGTAGTCTTGGGAAAACTCTGTGTATGTGTGTTTGTGTCTGTGTGTGTGTCTGTCTGATAAATCAGATAATCATGAGAACTCTCAATTGTGAATTCAATTTGCACACAACTCTAATCAACATCTGATTTTTTAGGTCTGTAAAACTATTGAAAGGGTGCGGTCTAGATTTGAGAATATACAGTATATTTAAATGTTATAGAATATTTTCAAGAACTTTTTTATTCTGGAATATGTGCCTCATCATCATCCACCTATAATGGCATGAAGTTTTTAGTTCTGAGAGCAATACTGCCCTCAACAAAGCATAATTAGTAAGATAAGTCTCAGTAAACAGATATTAAAGGCAAGTTATTTAGATTATGCTTATTTATGATGACATTTAACATGGAATTATGTTCTGAGAAATGCCTTGTCAAGTGATTTCATCATTGTGTTGAGATCATAGAATGTACTTAGAGAAACTTAGATAGTGTAGGTCAACCAAACTGACCTGATGGAATCAAGAAATGAAGTAAACATGAGATTTATGAGGCTGCTGCCAGCACAACACAGGCAGTGAACTTTTTACTGTTAATATTTCTTAGAAGAAATGTACTCTAAAGTAATAAAAAGTATTTGTTGTTAGGTCTTGTCAAGTCAGGTCCGATTCATAGCAACTTTACATACAACAGGTGAAACACTCCCCCAGCACTGTGCCATACCCGGCACTTTATCATTGCTTTTCTGCTATTCATGAGGTTTTTGATGGCTGATTTTTTTTTATCTGCGGTATGGGCTGCCAGGTCCCAAAATAACAAGTACAGTACAGTAATAAATAGCAAACCAGTAACAGTCATTTTACCATTATTAAGTATTATGTGCTGTACATAAGTGCTATGCTATTATACAACTTGTAATCCAGCAAGTTTGTTTATACCAGGATCATCACAAACACATGATTAATGGCATTGAATACGGTATAGTCATATGAGCCAAAATAATGACTTGGTCAATGGTGGATCACATATACAATGGTGGTCCTATAACATTACATAAAAATTATAAATTATAATGGAGAATTTAGGCTAGATTAAGAGTTCACATGGAGACAACCTAGCATTAACATTAGTCTTGTTGTTGTTAGAGTTGGGTCTGACTCATAGTAACACTTGTTGTTAGGTGCCATCGAGTCGGTATCCGACTCATAGGGTTTTCAATGGCAGACTGTTTCGGGATTGTCTTGGGAGTGGATTGCCAGGTCCTTCTCCCATTTTTGCAGAGCTGGGAATTGAACTTGGGACCTCACAGACTGCAGCGCAGCTCTCTACCAACTGAGCTAAATCCCAGTCCCATAAGATCAGGGCCTCTGAAGAGGCGAAGACATCTAGCAAGCCTTAATTTAGGTTAGGTGCCATCGAGTTGGTATCCGACTCATAGTGACCCTCATAGGGTTTTCAATGGCTGACTGTTTTGGGATTGCCTTGGGAGTGGATTGCCAGGTCCTTTTCCCATTATTGTGGTGCTGGGAATCGAACTCTGGACCTCAGAGACTGCAGCGCAGTGCTCTACCAACTGAGCTAAATCCTAGCCCGCATAACAGCACTGTTGTTGTTGTTGTTAGGTGCCATTGAGTCGGTATCCGATTCGTAGGGTTTTCAATGGCTGATTGTTTCAGGATTGCCTTGGGAGTGGATTGCCAGGTCCTTCTCCCAATAGCAACACTAGGTACAACAAAATGAAACACTGTGCCATGCCTGGCACTATTGTCAGTGCTTCTCTGCTATTCATAGGGTTTTCAGTGGTGGATTGTTTCTGAAGTGGGTTGCGAGGTGCTTCCCCCTAACCTGTAGCACCTGATATTCCCAGGCAGTCTCCCATTCAAGAACTAACCAGATTGACCCTGCTTAGCTTCCAAGATCAGGCAAGATCAGATGCCAGGGTGCTATGGCTGCAGACAATGGGAGATAGTGAATGGAAAACAGGCAGTGTTTCATATTTTCATGTTTTACTGTTTCACTTATTTGATTAGTATTTCAATGTATTTGTGTTTATTTAGTGTTTCACACACTTGGTTATTGAGGTTAACAATATTTCTGTGTGTTAACAAAATGTAATATATTCCTTATTATTGATAGAATAGCACCTAAATATAGAGTCCTTTTAATCTTGGGAGAAGGACCTGGCAACCCACTCCCAATAATCAATCTGCCATTGAAAACCCTATGAACAGCAGAGAAGCACTGACAATAGTGTTTCCCCTGTTGTATGTAGGGTCTCTATGAGTCGGATACCGACTCGACGGCACCTAACCTAATAGAGTCCTTTTAATAGGTTCATGGCCAAGATATCAGTGCAATATAACACCAACATATTTCTGGAAATATGGATAAATGTTATTAATGCATTAGCATGTTTTCTGCAGCACCTATTTGAGAACTTAACCATATACTAGATCCTAAGTACTGATTATACGAAGATCAAAGAAAAATGGTCCTTGGCCTCTAGGTGTTTCTCAAATAATAGGAATATAGTTTTCTCTGCATGGTTAAAACAGTGAGATTATTGCTACACATGGTTGTATAATGATGTCAGTGGAAGAACAGAAGAAAATTATGAATCTGCCTATGGAAGTCCAAACAGGCTTTATATGAGATAATCTTAAATGTGGACTCAAAGGATAAGTGAGTGTTAAACATTCAAGTTTAAGAAAGGCAGAAACTCCAGGTAAGAGATATTATATATGCAAAAGCACAAGGAATGAAGGAATGTGAGAGTAAGCACTTAGATATATAGGAAATAGTAAAGTTTGAGATTAGATTTTGTGATTTCTTAATTGCTAGCTTTGTTACTCTTTAATTTCTTAAAATTTTGGAACAGTAATAGAATCTCTCCCATGAACTCATTGGAAAGACTAAATGAGATAATTTATGTAAAATATTTAATTTGGTGTCTGCCTTGTAAATATTCTATAAATGTTAGTAGTTGTTACGATTAGCTTGTTCCCCCTCCTGACCCATTATTACAAAGTAGCATTGGGAAGAGAGACCACAGCTTATGCTTAAAAGGAAAGTTATGATTATTCATTCAACAAATACATTGAGCACCTATATTTTGCTTCTCTTGAGGAACAGCTGTCTCCACCTCCTAACTTATTTTTATTTTTTATCTTGAGACAGGGTCTTGCTAAATTATGCAGGCGGCTTCTGGCCTCGAACTTCTGATCCTCTTGCCTCCCCTTCCTGAGTCACTGGGATTACAGGGATGTGCCACTGTGCCTGGCTTTAATGTTGTTTTTAAAAAGTTGTGCTGAGGCACAATAAGCATGTAATTTTAAAGACTTAAACCAGTATTTATTTCTCCAAGATAAGTTGGCACAAACATGATTAATTTATCTGGTCAAAAGTGATTACACATTTACATTTTGCGCTGCTGCTGTTGTTAGGTATCATAGAATTGGGTCCAACTCATAGCAACTTTTAGATGGTTTTCAGTGGCTGATTGTTTTTTCAGGGGTGGACTGCCGCATCCTTCTCCCATTTTTGCAGTGCTGGGGATTGAACCTGGGTCCTCAGAAAATACGGAGCAGCGCTCTGCCAACTGAGCTAAACCCTAGCCCACATTTTGCATAGATAATTGACATATTGCTCTCCAAAAATACTGTGCCAGTTTATGTACTTGAAAGTGCCCATTTCTGCCCTGTCTTCCCAACAGTTGGTTAAATTAATCATTCTTTTCCTCCATCTTTACCAATCTGACAGATAAAATAACATTGTGATTTGATTTTCATATCTTTAGTGTGGTTATATTTTCTTATGTTCATTAATTTTATTTCTGTGAATTATCTTTGTCTTCTGCGTAATGTCTTTACTCACTTTTCTGTTGGATTTTTTTTTTTTTAAGATCACAGAAATTGTCTACATAACATTTATCACATGTCCTTTATACCATATATTCTTGAATCTAATCTGCACCCTTTCAATAGTTTTAGAGGGCTACAAAATTAGGTGTGGATTAGAATCAAATGTGGATTGCATCTGGTTTTGTAGCCCTCTACAACTGTTGAAAGAGCACAGATTAGATTTGAGAATATAGGGTGGTTAATCAGGGATGCTAAAAAATATTGGTTTCAGAGGTAAATGAACTGATACCTTTGCAATTAGACTTTATTTACAATGACTTTATTCATATTTCTTGTTCATTTCTTCCTCATCTGTGTATTCTTCCAACCTTATGGACATCTATTTAGCAAAGATACAAGTTGTAGGTAGAGAGTATAAAAGGAGTAAGAGTAGAGGTCAATAACATGGGTTGTTTATATCTGTTTTGACTCATTCCCCCTCATTTGTTTTTAGGTAGTATGTGCAGCACCATATCCATCTGTGGCCCACCTTTAGGAACCTTCTCCCATTTACAAAATCTCCATTGACTTGAGTTACAGCTAGGGATTCTCCTGTAGTTAACAGTTTTGAGGGGAAGGGGGATGGTATGTCAGGGTTGAACATAGGTCCTCGTGCATACTTTGTGCTCTACTACTGGGCTGCACCCCAGCCCACTTTTTATTTTGAGTCAAGGTCTCGCTAAATTGCAGTTTGTATCTGGCGTTGAACTTGTGATCCTCCTGCTCCATCTTCTGAGTCACTGGGATTAGTGTGAGCCATGGTGCCTCACACTATAGTTACAACTTGGAATTGATCACAAGGAAGACATGCACAAGTATTATTATTTCATAATTATCTCTCCAACTATATCTATAGTTGCCTCTAACCTTCAGCCCTTCATGTCTCTGGTTTAGGATTTTTTCAGGGCTTTGAAAAAAATTGTCTTATTTGCTTTTCAGGAGGATCCTCCTGTGCCTGTGACATGTTGTCAACTGCCCCCATTCTAATAATTTTCCTATCTGTTTAACTCCACTGTGGTTTTATATTCATAGTGTCTTCCAAAGTCTTTACTTTGATGCCATCATTTCTGCTTTATTACTGTGAAAATCAGTTCATTTTTAGGAGGAAAGGTATGCATGGGTTCTGTTTTGTTTTGGACCAAAAATAGATTTCCAAGAAATAATTTGACCTTTAGCAGGAAAAAAGATTGAAAAGGGTTAAGTGTGGGTACAAATAGAACAATAAGCAGCAAGAGTAACAAGAACAGTTTGACCATCTCTTGTATAGAATAATGCAAAATTTAACTTAAGGTAGTTTTCATACTTAAATGAGGATCTTTTTACTCCTCCTTAGTATTTTTTCATTTAATTAAAACAGTTCTGCAGTATAGATGGGATATTTTAAACTTAAAAAACTGATGTTAGGAGCCAGGCGTGGTGGTGCACGCCTGTTATCCCAGCAGTTGGGGAGGTGGAAGCGGGAGGATCACAAGTTCGAGACCAGAGGCAGTCTGCATAACTTAGCGAGACCCTGCCTCAAAAAGTCCAAAAAAATGGACTAGGGGCGCAGCTCAGTGGTCCAGCACTTGCAAAGCATGCAGGCACGAGGCGCTGGGTTCAATCCCCCAGTACCACAAACAAAACAAAACCTGATGTTTATTTTGGGAACTAGCTCAAAATCATAATACCATATCTTCTGACCTTCTACTGCCTCTAATAGTTCAGATTTCCTGTTCACTGTTCCTCGTGTGTGTGTGTAATAATGAGCCTTCTAGGTCTGGCTGAAGGCTTTTGTGTGGGCTATAAGAACTTTTTGAAGCTGTAAGTTGCATATCGATATGATTACATTTCTGTTTTCATGATTGATTCTGACACCACTGGGGACCTTGAAACGGACTGGGGACAAAGATTCTGATAAATCTGAGGTGAAGTGGTGGTAGGGAGAAAGATAAATAGTCCTGTAGCAACTTTGAGAAAAGGTAAAAGTGTCAGTGTATCAGAACTGTTTTCATAGTAGAACATAAAGGATTTAGTGAGTCACTAGGTTTGGCCTTGAGCAGTTGGGTATTTGTTGCATAATATATTTACATAATTTATTCACATAAATGTTATACCATGTGGGATCTCAGAAAAGCCTAAGGAAAGCAACAATTACATTGAGCCTGATATTGGATAATCTGTTAGTTTTTTAGTAAACCATGAGTGTAAGTAGTGACACTCATGAAATTAATAACTTTTCCTGGGCTTTACTCAGAGCAAATTTATCTTTATCTTCTTTTTCTTCAGTTGGAAGATGCTGGCTCGAGTAGTTTAGATAATCTACTAAGTAGATACATCTCAGGCAGTCATCTACCCCCACAGCCTACAAGCACCATGAATCCTTCCCCAGGACCCTCTGCTTTATCTCCAGGATCATCAGGTAAAAGACACAAGGATATTACATCATTTCTTTAATGACTTCAAAAAAGTCTTTTAGTGTCTGTATCAGCCAGAGTTCTCCAGAAATCAGAAGCAAGAGGGAGGTATGTGTGTAGGCGTATAGTGTGTGTATACATACACACACGCGCGCGCGCACGCGCGCGCGCACGCGCACACACACACGGACATGGGGACAATGGGGGGAGGTCTTGTCTTAAGGAATTGGTTCATGTGATTATGTGTTTTGGGGTATTGGCAAGTCTAAAATCTGCAGGGCATATTGGCAGGCTGGAGACCTAGGGAAGAGTTATGTTATAGTCTTGAGTCCACAGTCTGGAGGAAAAATTCTTGCAGGGAAAAGAGGAGGAACAACTCCAGCCTCAAGGCCTTCAGCTGGTTAAAAGAGGCCCATCTACATTGTGGAGCATAATCTACTTTTCTTAAAGTCTACTGACTTAAATGTTAATCGTTTCAAATAAATAAATAAATAAATAAATAAATAATTTTAGGGCAACCTATAGACTGGTATTTGATCAAACAGCTCAGTACCATATCCTAGCCATGTTGATACACAAAATTAACCATCACAGTGATAGATGTTTTTTTGTGATTGGTCTTTCTCATATTCAAATGGTGTAGGCAGTCTTTAGCCAACTGAAGTGATATTAAACACATCTATAGCCTGCAGCCATAGCCCTGTGGCATCCGATCCGGTCAGATCTCTGAAGCTAAGCAGGGTCGGGCCTGGTTACTACCTGGATGGGAGACCGCCTGGGAACACCAGAAGCTGTAGGCTTGGGAGAAGGACCTGGCAACCCCCTCCCAAAAATCAATCTGCCATTGAAAACCCTATGCACAGCAGAGAAGCACTGACAATAGTGTTTCCCCTGTTGTATAGAGGGTCGCTATGAGTCGGATACCAACTCGATGGCACCTAACAACAACATAGTCTGCATTGTTGAGGACTCTAAAGTACCCAGCCACTTATTCTTTGGTGGGTTTAGAGTGTATTTACTTCCTGTGTCTTATATTTTATAATACAGATGGCTCATTGAAGAGTTCTTGTTTTCAACTCAACTTGAAAACATTTAAAATAATGAAAAATTGTTTAATAAGGTTGAAGAAAGGCAAGCAAATTTTCAAGTTATAAGTTTAAATAAAAATTTAAACTTACTTGAAACTAAATGTCCATAAGGCATATCTCCCTTCCACAATCCATTTGTCTTATTGATCCTTCTATCAGGCAATTAAATTGAGATGTTCATAAATCTATGATTGAAATAATGTGAAATAGGCTAACAGTCCAGAACTGGCTTTGTAACATATTTTTCTGACACATAAATGTTATTTTTTTCTTACTGAAACAGACCACCTCATTTCTGGAAGAAATTCAGTTCAAATGTAAATATAAAGTTTGCATGTGGTGCATCATTAACGTATTCTTTGAATCACATAATTTTTGAGGTTTAATAACAATTATTTCAGGACTTATAAAAAGAATAAAGAGTGCTGAACCTGGTGGTACATGCCTGTAATCCCAGCACTTGGGAGGTGGAGACAGGAGGATCAAGAGTTCAAAGCTAACCTGGACCACATAGTGAGACCATGTCTCAAAAAACAAGAATAATGGAAAACACATAGAATATTTTGTCAGGTGACTTGGAGAGGGATGATGGATAGCTTTCACTTGATCTGGTAGTTCTTGTTTATTGGATAATGTTATCCTGAAGAGGATTCTAAGGTGATATCTGGGCTCAGCTGAGAGAAACAATTGTTGATGTCTGATAATGATTATATAGGCCATCTCTGAGTTTGCAGCTAGCTCTGATTTCTAGGAATTTCTGAGTTGGGTATTTATATTAGTTTTAAATTCTTAACATTCTTATATGCATTGGTATTCAGTTTGACTTACTATTTTTTAGGTTTATCCAATTCTCACACACCTGTGAGACCCCCTAGTACCTCTAGTACTGGCAGTCGAGGCAGGTGAGTATTGGTATTAATTTCTTTTTTTCTACTAAAAAAACTTGAAATATATTTAATAAAAGTACACAGTCTAGTCTTCCCCCCATATTTATCCCCTAGTTTCAACAATGATTAAGTTATAGCCAATTTTGTATCCTTTAAATTCTTATTTCTTCTCCCCTAATCTAGATTATTTTGAAACAAATCTAAGAATTTACGTCACTTTACATGTGACTATTTCAATATTACTTAACAATAGGAATTTTAAAAGTTTATATGCAGAGCTGGGCTTTGTGGCACATACCTCTGATCCTGGCACTTGGGAGACTGAGGCAGGAAGATTGCTAGTATGAGCTCATCTTGTGCTCTGCCTCAAAAAAGAAAAGCCAAAAAAAAAAAAACCAACCTCAAAATTTATGTACAGAACCATAATCACACCTAAAACATTTAACATCAGTATAGATTCAGTTATTACTCAGAATTCCCAATTTTTTCCATAAATGTTTTTTTAACAGAAATGATTTATTTGATTTAGATTCAGATAAGTTCTATACATTGCCATTAACTGATATGTTTACATGAATGTCAGTTTAGTTTTTGTAGATGTAGTTCCTTCTCCTGTAGCAATTTCCCTATTTGCCCATCTTGTCATTTAAATATACTGCCTCTTATTTTTTTTGTCTGTGTTGGCATTTAGATAAGGAGGCTTAATCAAATTCAGGTTTGATTTGGAAGAAGGGAGGGCAAGAATACTTCGTGGTGGTACTGTGTGCTTCCATCAGAGGCACATAGCGTTTGGTTGGGACTTTTTTTGTGTGTGATAGTAAGTATTAATAATTATTGGTTAACTGTTAGCTTTTTACTGGTTGAAAAATATTAATTATATCATTCCTTCTTTGTTCAATAGTTTAGGATATTTCTGTAAAGAGAAACTTTCTGTCATCAATTATTAGATTATAGGAAAGGAAGGCAAGATAAATTCTCCTTATTTATTTACCTTTCATGATAAGGAGTTGGTTCCTGGAGCCATCCAACAGTGGCCAGTGAATTTTATTGTTGTTACCTTTATTCAGTCTTTAGCTTGACAAGTTTGGGGGTTTTCTCCTTAGTGTTTAGTCTTTTTTTTTTTTTTTTTTTTTTTAATTCCCTATTCCATGAGCCCCTTGAGTTGCACAAAGCACAAATGATTAGCTTAGCTATGGTTCTGAACTGGTCCACACCTATGGATTCATGTAGTCCTTTTGTTTTAATCCCAGTAGTCTTTGAAAGTGTCTTTATTTCTTTTCATTCTGCTTTTATTTTTTTTCCTGTCAGTACTTGGGGATTGAACCTAGGATCTCATGCATACTAGGCAAGTGCTCTACCACTGAGCTGCACCCCTGGCCCCCTTTTATTTTTTATCTTGAGACAAGGACAGGATCTCACTAAGTTACACAGGCTGCCTCTGGCCTTGAACCTGCTATCCTCCTACCTTCACCTCCTCAATTGCTGGGATTATAGGTGTGTGCCACAATGACTAGCACTTCTTTTTTCCTTATGAAATGATGTGCTGGGTTCATGTGGTATGTTTCTTGTCTCCACCCTGGAATTGCCCATTTTTCCAAGAAATCTTGGTCATATTAGTGGGGAAATAGTGTTTAGGTACAGTCTTTTAGGTACTGTGGTCATTCACTACTCCCAAGTTGTTCATTGTTAGGCCTTTACAGTGGAGAGTTAGGAAATGAGTTTGTGATTTTGAATGATAAAATACAGTAAATGTTGACTTTTTGTACTTTGAGTCATTTAAAACAATTACCAATTTATTAAAGCTATTCGATAATTATTTTTATGTATATGTATATCCATTTTGAAGATAGGTCCTATTGAAATACTTGATTGGCTTTTAATGATACTTTAAACAGTGGTTTTAGAAGAATAATACAAATTGAGAGAAAATGGTGTTCATTCTTATTAGCAATACAATCTTACCAGTTACTCACTTCTCTGAATAGTAATTTTGCTTTATACTCTTTGATAGAAGTGATTAGTCATATGCCTGTTCTCTTGCTTATCATTGCATTGATTTGAATAGAGATGTTCTGGGTTGTTGGCTACTTATTATTCTCTTCTTTCAAAAGCTCCCCCTCCCAAAAGTAAAAATAGTCTTTTCTTAGGAGTTTCATGACTCTCACCATTTCTGCTGATGTTATATTCTTTAGACATTTGGGGAGGTAGAGTTTAAATTGTTTTTATAATGAGGAAATTATTTTTATAAAGAAAAGCAAGCATTAACATTTTTTACTACAAGTCAAACATCTCTAATCTGAAATCCAAAATGCTTGAAAATCTGAAACTTTTAGTGTGCCAATATGATGCTACAAGTGGGAAATTCCCTACCTGACCGCATGTGGTAGGTCATAGTCAAAATGCAGAGTAACACTTAAAATATTATATAAAATGTCCTTAAGGCCATGTGTATAAGAAATGATTTTCATGTTTAGATTTGGGTTCCATCCCAAGAATATCTCATGTCATGTATGCAAATATTCCAAAGTTTGAAAAAAAATCCAGAATCTGAAAACTTTCAATCCTTAGCTTTTCAGATAAGGGATATTCAACCGGTATTGGCCTGGAGAAATGATTGTTTACCAGATTCCTTAAGTAATTTACTATAAGTGCCTCAGATGAAGAAGTGTATTTTTAAGGATCTTCTGAAAGTTTGACTTATATTTTTGAAGATATTTAAAGCCAGGTTTATGTTACGCTCCTTTTAACTGTATTATGATGTGTCCTTACCCTCTATGAGATAATTGTCTACTGTCTTCACTTTAATAAATGCTTTTCATTTAGTTTTTATTTTTGCTATACAATCAAATATTTGACATTTGTTGTTATTTATTAGCTGTGGATCATCAGGAAGAACTGCTGAGAAGACAGGTCTTAGTTTCAAGTCTGATCAAGTGAAGGTCAAGCAAGAACCTGGGACTGAAGATGAAATATGTAGTTTTTCAGGAACTGTGAAACAAGAAAAGACCGAGGATGGAAGGAGGAGTGCCTGCATGGTAAGCTCCCACCAGGGTCTAACAGGAATTGAAGGAGATCACTAATCTTTCATCTCAGTATACCAGACTGAATAGAGGTTCTAGAGGTATTTATTTGTCTTTGAGTGTTTATGTCTGGCAAAAGCCAAGTCTTTTTCTAACTCATTTTTTAAAGACTAACAGTTTGTTATAATTAATCAGAAAAGAATTAATTGTATTAAGTACTCATTTGAAGTTATCCTTGAATTTGTGTTTAGTTGATATTTTTGCCATGATGCTGAGTTCTGTCTTATTTTGAATTTGTTAATCATTTCATTATTCACATCAAATCTCAGGTCACAAAAGGTCCTTAGCTATTCTCTTTAACCTATGAGCACAGCATTAAGATTGCTTATATGAAAGAAGTTCATTGAACAAAGACTTTTATGATGGGAAGATTAAACTTTTGGCTTATGAATTAGTAACCATTCTAGAGTTCCTTGAATGGATTATTTTTATAAATAATTTTATAATACAGAATGAAGGAAGACCCAAGCCCATTGTCATTTAGGAATTTCGATTTTTATTTTATCTTCCTGCCCAGGTGTCTGTCTGTCTTTCTATATTTTTGGCACATAGGAATCTCAAGGTATTAATACATTCTATGCAGTATATTCCTGCAGCTGTAGCACTGTGGCTTCCGATCCTTTCAGATCTTGGAAGCTAAGTAGGATGGGAGCTGTAGCACTGTGGCTTCCGATCCTTTCAGATCTTGGAAGCTAAGTAGGATGGGGCTTGGATGGGAGACCGCCTGGGAACACCAGATACTGTATGTAGGCTTGGGAGAAGGACCTGGCAACCTACTCCCAAAAATCAATCCGCCATTGAAAACCCTATGAATAGCAGAGAAACACTGATAATAGTGTTTCACCTGTTGTACATAGGGTTGCTATGAGTTGGGCACTGACTCAATGGCACCTAACAACAATAACAACAATGCAGTATGTATAGGTTAGAGAGCAACAGATTCAGACTACTGTTTGTGTCACTTCTTCCTCCAAAACTTGGTTAAGAAAGTAACCCCATAAAAATGGATGCAAAATGGTGGTGAAAGATCTATTTTTCATGTCACAGTCTTCCTATATTAGTTGAATGATAGGTGGCCAGTAGAATATTACAAAATACTTCTCAAATGCTATATAATCAATTCTAGTCCAAAAAATAATACGCCATAATCAACTCTGTTTCGGAAAAGTATAACTCTGTTCACTTCCCAGTCAGTGTAACTTAATGGTTTAACTAATTTCCTTATTGTCCAAGTCAACCAATATTAAAGGGACATACACCTTAAAGTGCTGGGATTTAGCTCAGTTGGTAGAGTGTTGCTCTACAGTCTCTGACGTCCCAAGTTCGATTCCCAGCACCACAAAAACGGGAGATGGATGTGGCAACCCACTCCCGAGGCAATCCCGAAACAATCAGCCATTGAAAACCCTATAAGGGTTGCTATGAGTCAGACACGACTCGATGGTACCTAGCAACAACAACAACAACACCTTAAAGTTATGTATTAACATGCCTTAATAATTTTGGAATTATTTTCATTCTTTTATGTCATTAATATGATTTACAAGAAAATTTATGTCAGTGTATCTTTATGTTCATGGGTATTGGCATAACTTCAGTATATCCATCTCTAGTGCATACAGTAAGGGTCAAACAATTGTCAAGAATTTGTCTTTGTTTTGTTTTAGTTGAGCAGTCCTGAGAGTAGCTTGACACCACCTCTGTCAACCAACCTCCATCTAGAGAGTGAGTTGGATGCATTAGCAAGCCTGGAAAATCATGTCAAAACCGAACCTACAGATATGAATGAAAGCTGCAAACAGTCAGGGCTCAGTAGCCTAGTTAATGGAAAGTCTCCAATTCGAAGCCTCATGCACAGGTCGGCAAGGATTGGAGGAGATGGCAACAGCAAAGATGATGACCCAAATGAAGACTGGTGTGCTGTCTGCCAAAATGGAGGGGATCTTTTGTGCTGTGAAAAATGTCCAAAGGTCTTTCATCTAACTTGTCATGTTCCAACACTTCTTAGCTTTCCAAGGTACCAGTGAAATAATTTACTTTGTTACTATTTTCAAAAGCTAAAAATAGAAAGCTGTTCAGGGCATAATAACCTTCTTAACTAATGCATGGTATTTGTATAAAAGAGAGAGCCTTTTATTCCTTTGGTATTAATATCCAGAGAAACTATCAACAGAATGATAAAATGTCCAAAATTTAAGTGGACGATTAACGATAAAAAGTAGACTTCATTTCTTGGCCTTCAGATTATATTCAATGTAAGCAATTTAGATAAAACTCTGAAAGTGGGGTAAGGGGAAAAGGGCTCCAGTGTGCTAAAGAAAGTCTTATTTCTTCTTGAAGATGAATTTTTTGTTTTATTTTATTTTAGTGCAGCCATACCACTATGGCGTCCAATCCCGTCAGATCTCGGAAGCTAAGCAGGGTCATACCTGGTTAGTACTTGGATGGGAGACCCTCCTGGGAACACCGGGTGCTTTAGACTTGGGAGAAGGACCTGGCAACCCACTCCCAAAAACAATCAGCCATTGAAAACCCTATGAATAGCAGAGAAGCACTAACAATATTGTTTTGCCTGTTGTACGTAGGGTTGCAATGAGCTGGACTCCGACTCCACAACACCTAACGACGGGGATCAAACCCAGGGCCTTGTGTATGCCAGGCGTGCACTCTACGCCCTTATCCCTGAAGGAGAATTTTAAAAATCTGTTGCTAACAATTTTAGTAGAGTCTACGATAGTGATTTTATTTATGAATTCAGTTTAGTTTGAGATAGCTCTGTTGGATCATACCCAAAACTTAACTGTTCTAAAAATTTGAAAGCTTTCAAAAAGTGTTTTAAAGAAAAAACAAGTTCTTTGTAAAAACATCTTCAGTGTCTTGGATTTTGAGGAGAGAATAGTTTCTTCTTTATTACTTGAAGCAGTTAATTTGTAGTTCCTCCTGAAGCACTGTGTGCAGATTTCTTGGACTTTTCCTTTGATTAGCTAGTAGGAATGTCTTTTTGAGGGGTGAGACACTGTGTAGCCTAGGCTGGCCTTGAACTCGAGATCCTCCTGCCTCAGTCTCCCAAGTGCTGGGATTCTGGGTATGTGTTGTCATTCCTGTACTAGGAACGCCTTTCATTCATAAACTTTGGAATGGGCAGTTACCTAATTCATTATGTGGATGAGAAGAATTTGAGAATGAGCTTTGTTCTCAGACTTCTTGACCCTGAGACTATTAATATAGTTACAAACATTAAAACATTCATAGGTGGGCACACCAGGAAAACTCATGATACTAGCTGATAAAATGGACTTGACATGCTGAACTAGGTTACAGATATGTGTATAGTCTGGCTATAATTCTTAATGAGTTTGGGCAATTCACTAATTTTCAGGGATCTGTTTCTGTACCTGCAAGCAGTGGTTTAGAAGAGCTCTAATTCTTCTATTCGGGGCTGGGATTTAGCTCAGTGGGTAGAGCGCTGCGCTGCAGTCTCTGAGGCCCCAAGTTCAATTCCCAGCACCGCAAAAATGGGAGAAGGGCCTGGCAATCCACTCCCAAGGCAATCCCGAAACAGTCAGTCATTGAAAACCCTATGAGGGTTGCTATGAGTCGGATACCGACTCGACGGCACCTAACAACAACAACAACAATTCTTCTATTCAGTTAATGTTTTATATTTATGAAGTCTCTGAGTGATTTTGCATACCATAAAATAATCATCATATGTGTTTGGGTTTGTTTTTCCTCCTCCCTTCCTCTCCCACCCCTTCCCCCCTCCCCTCCCTTCCCTTCCCTTCCACTCCTCTCCTCTCCTTTTTCTTTCCTTCTTTCTTGCCTTCTCTCTTTCCTCTCCCTCTCTTTCTGATTTGTTTATTTGCTTGCTTGTTACTTGCTTGCTGTGCAGAGTATCAAACTCAGGGTTTTATGCATGCTAGGCAAGTAATCTACCATTGAGGTCGCCCCACCCCTGCCTATCCCCTCCCTCAATTTCTTTTCAAATTAATATTAACTAGTGTTCTTAGACAGAAATCCACTGCCTTCTTTGTATGGATTAAAAGCACATGCACACACACACACACAAATGCATGTTCACATTCATTCCCTCTCTCATTCTGAAGAGTCAGTGGTTTTAGTTGAATAATGCTACACCTTTTGAAGGATTCAACTTTTTGGATCTGAAAACTCATAGATAATGGGACTGGGTATGTAGCCCAGTGGCAGACCATGTGCTTGCTTAGCATGCACAAGATCCTACATTCAGTCCTTAGCACTAAAATAAGAAAAGGAAAAAAAACACTAGTTCAACATATAAACAGTACCAGAATGTTGTTTTGAATTATAATTCTTACTAAATCTTAGGAGATATAGTAATTTGCTGGTGATGTAATAAGGGGATTTTTTTTCTTTATTCTGTCAGAAAAGCTAAGCATTGGCACTTTGGTGTTGAAATTAAGACTTTTCATATTTTTTCCCCCTTTGGGTAGTAACTTCTGCTGGTACATCAGGGTTTTGCCAGTGAGTGCTCTATTTTAAAGACGAATACTTTCTTTTAAAGGCAGATGCTTTGGAAGGAATTATAAACTGTTGTCAAAGGTGAATTTGTCAATTTCTAGATTTAGGATTTATCTATCTGTCTATCTAGATGTATATATCTCTGTATACTTATCTATATATAAAGAAGAGAAATATGAATGAATCATTTTGGAATTTATAGTTTGATAGAAATCCTGATAAAAACAAATATAGACTGTATCAGAGTTAAAAATAAGGAGTATATGTACATGTGCTTGTGCTTACAGATACTTGTTTGTGTATTCTCTCTTTATAGTGGTCGTGATAAAAGACTTGGTTTATTGTTTGCATGTTTCATACATGCTAGAACAGTACAAGATACCTGAGGACCTCGATCCTCTACTGTTTCCTTATTTGAGAATTAGGTCTATGTGATAGCAATATGGGGACCTGAGAGAATTAATCTTAGATATTGTGCTGCAGATACTTATCATCAACTTTGTGTTATGAATAGTCCTATGTTTATACAGAAATATAATTTTGTAGTTTTCCAGAAAGTTATCTCTTGATGGATGACTGGAAAAAGTTTTGGGGAGGTTTTGTCATACAACAGAGATTTGACATATATAAACCTCTTTCATCCAAAAATTGGAAACTAAGTAAAACAAAGTAGACTTGCCTCTGGGGAACTACCTTCTCTAGAGCAGACTTTGTTATAATTATGTGGACTAATTGCCTATTTCCCTGTTTAGTGGGGACTGGATATGTACATTTTGCAGAGATATTGGGAAGCCAGAAGTTGAATATGATTGTGATAATTTGCAACATAGTAAGAAGGGGAAAACTGCACAGGGGTTAAGTCCCGTGGACCAAAGGGTAAGTGTCAAATAAGTTGATTTGTTATCAGAGATTCTGTAGTTGTCTGACTATACAACTTGTTTTTTTCCTCTCTGGACAATATACACACCACCTGATAGTTTTACTTTATAGTCCCATCATTTCTGGCACATTGATAACTTCTGAAATCTTTACCTCTGGTTCTAAGCTTGAGATTCTTATGTGCAGGTTCTTCACTCTTAACATGTTCAGCTAAAATCATATCTTATCTTCTCCCTCAAAAAACAAAAGCAAAAACTAAGCAAATAACATTAAAAACTTGTACTCCTTCCCTAGTATTCTCTACTGTTAAATGGCACCACTATTCACCTCTCTTGCTCGGATTAGACACTTATTAGAAGTGGAAACTCTCCTGGCGTTTTCTTACTTCTTCCCATCATTAATCCTAGATATATCATCATAATTTTTTCTTACCTAGACTATTACAGTAATTTTGTCACTGGTCTCCCTCTTTCTTCTCTTGCCCCCTTTAGTATTGTTTTTCTGTACAAAATGGTGTTCCTTAAAAAAATAAAATTATCTCTTCCTTGTTTAAAATTCTCTAATAGCTTCTTATCATGTTAAAAATGAAATCTAAAATCCTCTCCTCACTTCACTTAAACTTTTGTCAATCTGATCTGTAGTCTGATTTCCAAAGACAGACCATCTTTCACATAGTCTTGTGGTCATTAAAGTTTGGGTCTAAGCTGATGTGTACACTTGTAAAAATCCTTCCTCTGCTATGTATGAAGAGAAGGAATATGTTTGGGATGTACACTGAAAGAAGTTTAAATAGAAATCTGCAAATTAAAATACATTTCAACTTGCTGGTTATATAAAAGATTTTGTAATTGGATTGAAAATAGAAACAGTTTTTATTTATTTGAACTTGAGTACAGTCATTTGAAAAAAAAATAATAACAGTTCTATTGTCTTGCCTTAGGGAACTATAACAAGGTGCAATAGTGACAGTTTGTTTATTTATTTATTACCAGATAATCTACACATATCTGCATAAGTGGTATATGTTGCTTTTATTACTATCTTCCATTTCTATAAATAAGAGTTAATAATAAATTAGTTATATTAGAATAAAGGCACACTTATTTATTTAAAGCAGAATAGAACATAGTCTCAAAATTAAATGGTATTAAATTAAGATGGTTATCTTTGAGTATATTTAGTTGGATAGGTAGGTAATAATATTTTATAGTGATATAATTATCATTCTCAAGAATATCTTGTTAGAGCCGGGTCTGGTGGCGCATGCCTATAATCCCAGCGGTTTGGGAGGCAGAGGCAGGAGGATCGCAAATTTGAGACCAGAGACAGCCTGTGTAACTTAGTGAGACCCTGTCTCAAAAAAGTAAAAAAATGGGCTGGGGGTACAGCTCAGTGGTCCAGCACTTACAAAGCATGCAAGCACGAGGCCCTGGGTTCAACCCCTAGTACCAAAAAAAAAAAGAAAGAAAAAGAGTATCTTATTAGGGGAAAAATACTTCATGTGTTTTCATTTTCTTTTCTGGGCCAGAAATGTGAACGTCTTCTGCTTTACCTCTATTGTCATGAATTAAGTATTGAATTCCAAGAGCCTGTTCCTGTTTCGGTGAGTTGTATACCTCAGTACTATCTTCCTGGTAAAGAAATCTCATACTTCAGAGTATGGGCTCTTTCCTTACACAGAGCTTATGTTAAAGCTCAAGCTTCTTGAATAAACTTTTTAGGCTTTCCAAGACTCAGTATTTTCTGTTACCCTTTCTCCTTCCCCCTATTTTTAAAAATTTATTTCCAATAAATAATAGCACATTTATGGGGTACAGTGTTATAATTTGATATGTGTATATAATATGTAATGGTTCTGATACTATTTTTTACTTCACTGGGTTCTGAGGATTATATAATATAGTCAGTGTAAAGTATTTATTTGTAGTACCTTTTAACATAGTACTTATTTAATCAGAAATTTTATTAATGCTGAGTGGATGTGAGATTAATTTTTAAAAATTACAGTTTGTTGGGCTGGGCATGGTGATACATTCCTGTAATCCCAGTACTTGTGAGGCTTAGGCCAAGAGGATTGTGAGTTCAAGGCCAGCCTGGGCTACCTTGCAACACTGTTTTTTAAAAAGTAAATAAACAGTACCAGGCACAGTGGCACATGCCTATAATCGCAGCGACTTGGGAGGCAGAGGCAGGAGGATCACAAATTCGATACCAGAGGTAGTCTGCATAATTTAGCAAGACTCTGTCTCAAATAAAGTTAAAAAAATGGGCTGGGGGTGCAGCTCAGTGGTACAGCAAGCATGAGGTCCTGGGTTCAATCCTCAGTACCACTAAATAAATAAAATATTATTTTTAAAGCTTTTGTTGCTCAAGTAAGAACTTAATGAATTTAGTTTCTATGTTTTATTTTTAAATTTTACATAGGGAAACAATTACAATGGAAAGTATATTGAACTAGGGCTCAGAAAATTTATTCTTTTAGTTATTCTGTCAACCAGCTTTTATTTTATTTTATTTTATTTTATTTTAATTTTTTGAGACCAAGTCTTGCTACATAGCCCAGACTAGTATGGAACTTACTGTATTGCCAAGGCTAGCCTTGAACTCAAGATCCTCCTACCTCCTCCACCTCCTGAGTGCTAGGATTACAGGCGTGCACCACCAAACCTGGCCTCAACCACTTTTATAACTGGGGAAATTATATGCTTTCCTGCCTTTCCTTTTTAAACTATATAGTGGGAGTATTAAACTAAATTATCTCTAAGATTTCATTCTGCTCATAGAGCAAATAGTCTCTGTGTGAATATTAATTGAATAAAAGTATACAATTGAGTTTTTCACATTAGCTCTGCAATCATAAATCCTCTCACACAGTCGAGATTCAGAAAAGACACTTGGGAAATTTTACAACTCAGTGCTTTTTGTTTATTCTTCTGGAGAATTATAAGACAGAAAAGCTCTAAAATACAGTAAAAGAAAGACCAAAGGTTCTCACTGCCTAATAAATAGAATAAGAATATACTTCTGTCTTTTGTTAGCCACCCATTATTGAATCAGATAGTATTGCATACCAGGCCTGCTATAGAATATCAAATAGTAGTTGATTTATTTACTAGGTAGGCTAAGAAATGAATTTTAAAGTACAAAAGGTCTAGACAAATGGAAGGTATCCTGTATGAGTACTAATCATCTGATTCTTAGAAGTCTGTTTCATCTGTAAGTTCAGGTTTTTCACAATAGAAATGATGCTCAGATGTTTTGTTTTCATGGAATAGTTAAATAACTTCGATGGCTAGGTTGGATGGTACATGCCTGTGAATCCTAGCACTCCAGAAGCTGAGGTAAGGGACTCTTTAGTTTAAGGCCAGCCTGGACTACGTAGTGAGACCCTGTCTCAAACAAAAACACACAAAACTTTAAATAGCCTCTCTGTGTTCACTTAAATCTCAAAGATAGAAAATTTTTGACCCAGGGCAGAGTCAGAATACTAAATAGTTAATAATTTTCATAACAATTTTTCTTATGTTGTTGCTTAAATTTCTTTATAATATAAATGATATTTTCTGTTACATCTTCTAAAATACATCATATTCTAACATAGCTTTAATTTTTAATTTTTATTTTTTAATTTATTTTTATTTATTTATTTTTTTTGCGGTACTGGGAGTTGAACCCAGGGCCTCATGCCTGCATGCTTTGCAAGTGCTGGACTACTAAGCTGTGCCCCCCAGCCCATTTTTTTTTTTACTTTTTAAGGCAGGGTCTTGCTAAATTACGCAGACTGCCTCTGGTCTCGAACTTGCGATCCTCCCGCCTCCAGCTCCTGAGCCGCTGGGATTACAGATGTGCACCACCACGCCTGGCAGCTTTAATAAATTTTAAGAAAAAACCAAGGCAAAATTCTTCAGGCATCATAAAATACTGGTGAGCCAGATAAGACCTGAAATCTTTTGGCAGGCTACCCCTGCTGATTACTTTTTTTCCATATGTACTTATTATAAGGTAGGACATTGGGGACCTCTGGTAACCATGGAGACCAGCACATATTTTGCATGATTTCCATGATATGATTTGGGCAGAAAATTTAAAGGACATTTACTATGCCCCAAATATGATTAAAATGCTGTGGATTTTAAAATTAAACTGTTGGTCATTTTGGAAAATTCTTAAACTTACCCTTACTTATTTTTTTAGATACCAAACTACTATAAAATTATAAAGAAACCAATGGATTTATCCACCGTGAAAAAGAAGCTTCAGAAAAAACATTCCCAACATTACCAAATCCCAGATGACTTTGTGGCTGATGTCCGTTTGATCTTCAAGAACTGTGAAAGGTTTAATGAAGTATGTTAGTTTCCAACCTATAGAGTATTGGTTTGTTAGTTTCTGTTTACTTGTTTTGTTTTTTGGATTTTGTTTTTCCTGCTGAATGAATTTTGTAGTTTGATTAAACGTTTTTTCCTGCTTCATTCCTGTCAAAAGCAAAATTTGATTTTATTTGCAGCTCCAATGAAGAAAGTTTACTATGTGTAATTTGGAGTATATGCTTAAATATAATTCATTAAGAACATTATTGAATATTCTTTCCTAAATAACTGTGCAAAGTAATCTACAGTTAAGTAAATTTGTTGAGATATGATTTTGGGTAATAGATTTTATTATTGACCACATAAATATAGAGCTTTAGAATCCTAAACTTATCTCTGGTAGCTTATCTTGAGTAATAGCACAGAATATATATATAATGGTGAGTTTTCTGGTTTCAACAATGTTACTCTCATTAACTTTGGTTATATATTTTTGTCTTCTTGAGTATAAAGATGAGATTTCCATACCTCAAAAAGAAATGATAGATACCTGTGTCAGGGGAATTATTTTTTGTTATCTTTGGGATAAAGTCAAATTTGTTATTGTAATGGATGATTTTCATTGTAGAAAAAAAGGGAATTAGAGGAGAATCCATAAAATCTTTATAAATAATAATACTAAAAATCTCTTCTATATTGCTGATGAGATTTGGTGCCACTTGACTATAACTAAAATAAATCATGTTGAATTCTTAAAAGTCTACTGGTAGCTCTCTCTGGAAACATACAGATGGCATTTTAGTATTAAAAACAAACAAAATCCTTATAAGGTAGGAAGTCTAGTCACCTTTATAGCAACATGCCACAGAGTAAATTAAATAAAATCTCACTAAATTAAATTTAGAAAATATAGTCTCTTTTTTTGTCTTATTTTTAATGTAGATTATTTTCAAATGAATATGCTTTCATGAAATAGAGTTGACAAAAGACCCATTTTACTTGCTTTAATAGTTAAATGATTTGTGATTAACATATTGCCTTAAATTTAGAATTCTGTTTTGTTGAAAGTGACAGTTTTTTAAAGCGGTATTTCTTTTATCATTGTTTTACAGTTATTTTTCTCTTGATTAGAATGATGTATTCAGATCAATCCCTATTAAGATTAACCTCGATAATTTGGAATGAAACAATTATTGAGGTTTCACAGAAGTTTTAGTATCAGCTTTGTAAAGAAAGTGGTTCCATGTTCTATAGAATTTTAGAAGGCACTATCTGGTTATAGCAATTTGTTCTCCCTAGTATGGCTGACTTTCGTCACCAATCCTATGCAGTTTCTTTAACTTTAGAAAGGATTATAATTTCCCTTTTTTTTTGACTCTGGTATCCTTTTTAGATGATGAAAGTTGTTCAAGTTTATGCAGACACACAAGAGATTAATTTGAAGGTAAGCTTTTCAGACCATGCAAACTTGGTGAAGGAATATGCATTACCAATAGGTGAATATTCCTATCTTTTGCTTGCAGGCTGATTCAGAAGTAGCTCAGGCAGGGAAAGCAGTTGCATTGTACTTTGAAGATAAACTCACAGAGATCTACTCAGACAGGACCTTCGCACCTTTGCCAGAATTTGAGCAGGAAGAGGATGATGGTGAGGTAACTGAGGACTCTGATGAAGACTTTATACAGCCCCGCAGAAAACGCCTAAAGTCAGATGAGAGACCAGTACATATAAAGTAAAATGACTTGGACTTAAATCAGTTGTTTAAAAGAAAGAAAGAAAGAAAGAAAAAACAAACTTTTTATTTAAGTGTTGCTGGAATATCCTGCCTACAGTGGGCACCTCCTTGAAGAAGCTAATAGCTTTTACACAGTATTAGATAGAAATAATGGACAGAAAACATTCTTGTCAAGAAAGGGGGAGAGAACTCTATTTGCAACTTTAAAGTAAAAACAAAAAGCAAAAGGTTTGGGGGTTTGTTACTAACAAGAATAGTTCCCTATTCAAGATTGTTGCAATAGTAAACATTAATGATCATGTATTAATTGATACAGGATACTGGGTGTATAAGAAAGTATGCAGGGCTCATGTTGCTTGATAAATTCTCTTTGGACTAGAGTTCACAGTTATTAAAACAACTTTTAAGCCTCCCCCTTCACACACATAGCAGTTGTTTTCTAGTTAAAAATCAAAGAAGCTCAGATTCCAGTTTAATAGTCAGTGCACATATGCATTGAATCATGCCACTATATATATATATTTTTTTTCCATTTTGATGCTGTTGGGCCTTAGTTTTTAAATTGGTTTAAAGAACTCAGTAATAATTTTATTTTCTATTCATATGTAGGGTCTAGGAAAATGACCATTGATCATTTAATCAACTTCAGTGGTCTACTGAAATAAATATGGTAACTTTTCAGTAGTGGATCATATAGAATTATAGTAGTCATTTCCAGAAAACCCTTCCACACAATTGTACTTTCCAGTCAAATAATCTGATCGGATAATTACTCCCATGAAAGGCAGAATGTGTATTTTAAAATTAATCTAGATTTCTTTACATGTAAATTTGATTGAGAAGGTGACACCTGGCTCTTATCCAGTCTTCCTTCATATCAGTTTTCTGATAGACCACTATTGGTATAATCTGTCAGCTACCAAATGTGTAAAATTTTCTGTATTTCACTTTGTCTTATTTGTAAATAGTGAACTAAAACTTCTGGCAGATCAGCAACATTTGCTGAGCCTGTTTTTTAAGCTAATGTGTATTCTTACTAATGTTCCTATCAAGAATGGATTTGTAATATATGCTGTCTATTTCTAATGTTCACATTCATATTTTGAAGTTCTATCTTATTTTAATAGAGAACAGACTTCTCAAAAAATCTTCAGAAGCAGCTTATTATTAAAATATCAAAATATTGAAATAAACCCGGTGGGGTTAGATTACTCATCCGTCCACCAAGTGGGACATTTGCATGGACTGGGGGCTTAAAGGACTTAGAAGAAACCTGTAAGTAAATCCTGAAAATGAGCCAATCCCCACTTGAATGGTTACTGGAGTATACCCACCTTTACTACCCTGATTACAGTACCTGAGGCAGATAAACCAACTTAGCTCTAGTTCATTTTTCTTCTCTTTTATTTGTGATGCTCAGATTCAAAATGTGTGTTCTAGACTCTGTACAGGCTTCTCCTTTGTTGGATTAAAAATTTTAGTCCTACTTTATAGGACACATTAGAATATAAAGTGACCAAAATAGAAGAATTTGCCATTTTTTTCAGACATTAGCAGATTTGTGGCAAATCATTCATCTTTTAAAAAATTCTGTTTAAGCAATTCAGACCATAGACTACTCAGAAAATTATTTGACATAATTGTCTGAGTAAATATTTTTAGTGTATATTGACTCAAAGTACTCTAAAGAAATTATTATACAGATGCCTTTGAGCTGTTTTTCTTAAGGGATAGGGGTAAACAGGAATATGATTCAGGCCTTACGGTGGTATATTTAAACAATATTGATTTTAATATTGCTTATTTACTTTACCCCTGGCTTCCTTTTAACTTCTCTTTATCTTATGTTATAAATTAAGCTTTAAGGTTAATTAAAAAAAAATACCAAACTGTCTTATCCTTTTACTCAAGTTTCAAGTTCCTAAGAAGAGATTTTTATGAGGAGAAAAACCATTTTAAAATGCTTTTATCAATGCCTGTTTTCCCCTCTTTTCCACAACATCCATAATTTCAGTTTATAAGTAGATAATATATCTAAGGGCATATCTTTGGAAAGTGAGGAGAAGTACGACTTAGTTTTGTTAAGCTTTTGCGTTTTCATGTTTTGTATTGGCTCCTTATATGAATGCTTTCCAAAATTTGTAAGTAATAAGTCATGAATAGATTCTGCCAAGTTGGGGGAGAAATAAATTTTAAACAAATATTTCTCAGTATTTGGAGCCCTTGACGGTAATGTGTTCTTTTAACAACGTTTTCATGTTAGATGGAATTTTTGTTCCCCTTTTGTATCTTTTCATTTAAAATAGGTTAAATCAATTTAAAAGGTACTTTCTTGTCAGCATTTAAAAGGGTCTGTTTCTTTTAACAAAAAATAATTCTTACTGCTGAGGAATTGCTATTAAATTAATAAATGTCAACAAGCCACCATTAAATGATGTTCATGTTAAATTTTATTAAACTTTTTTCTTGCACACTGATCATTGTTTCTAAGCTAATTTATTCAGCTTTAACATAATTGGCATTTGATATTCAGTTATCTTATGTTTTTCCTATTAACTTATGTTTTAAAAAGGTAAATATCAAGTATCAGTTCTTGAAGACAGTTGTGTTGATCCTCTCTCACATTTGTATTCTTTGTTAAGAGCTAGTATTTTGGATTTGGACAAAAGTCTGTATAATGTGTCTTTAAAAGCTTTCAGAGTTTTGGACATCGGTTTACTTTTCCCATCAGAAAACTAAACTATGTTTTCCTTAATCTGTTCTGCTGACCTAAATTTGTGTTATTCAGCACTTTGCTTCACTGATTCAGTGAGTTTTAAGGGGTTGCTCTATAAGGCATAGCACGTAAAACTTTTAAAGTATGTTGGATTATGGGCCATGTCTATATAAAAGTATCAAACCATTACTACAGAAAAATGATATGGAATTAGCAAATTGGTTCTTTGTGCCTTCTGGTTTTCACATACAGGAATTTAGATTATTTTAAAAGTTAATTAATTGTCTCTTTTCCTTGTGACAGGTTTTGAGATTTTTTTAGTTAATCCAAAGAAATTATGCTTTAAAGTGTGCAAATTATAGATTTATCAATTACCTCAGCAGGTATCCTGCCACGATAATTATTAGTGATTAGTATTAATAAGCCAGTAGATTTAGGTCCTCCGAATATGCCCTTGGATCATGGCCTACCACATTATTAAATGTTCTCTTACTATCTAAAATGAGAGTAGATGCTGTGGTCCCCTTTCCCTTAACCTTTATATCTTGTACCCATGCTCATTCACATATAATGCATGAAGTACCAAAACTTGATTTCTTGTCAAAGTCAGCACTGCTCATTTGCATATTCCGCGTTGGATCAGTGTGTAGTTTTGTAAGATTCTGCCTGCCCCAACTCCCTTAATTAAAATAATCAGATTCTTAATTCATATCTTGAATTCTTAACTTATGCCATCTGTATTAACTATCTGCTGAGGGTGATTCAAGATTTTCAAGGTGCATTACAGTTGGATCATGTGCTGGACCTGGATATTAACTTTTTTCCTCCCAGTTATCTCCTCTTTGATAAAGCAATAACACTGCTTTAAGTCTGTTGCCTAATAGCATGTCATAATCCTCTCCTGGATGATGATTTTATAGGAAAGTTTGTATGCATATCACCCAGTCTATCTTTTAAAAATAATTAAGAAATTTAAATGTATGCTGGAGGTAATGACAATATATTGTGGCATTTTATTTTAAAAAATTGGGGAAAGTTGCATATTTTTTTAAAAGTAGGTGTTTGAGTAAAAAAATTGAAGGTACTTTTTTAAGGAAAAAAATTTATATGCCACAGTTTACATAGACATTTCAGATTTCAACATGTACTCTTGACTATAATGGCTTCTTTTACTTGGCCAAATGCATGTTTTACTTGTTCCAAATGCATTTTTCCATCTTAAATTCTTATGTTTGCTTACATGGTCCTTTATATATTTTTATTATATCTTAGAATCAAAATTATCTTCAAAAATATGTTAATTTGGGTATATTTGTCATATCAAACTACAGAATGTATAAAATTAAATTTAGCCCTTTTCTAGCAAGTGATATTTAAAATTTGAAAATGGTATTCCTTTAAATTTACCAAATTTATATGTGGGACGGCACCAAAATGATTTTGTAGGTGCCACTGCAATATTCCCATTCAATTGTGGCCTAAATTTCATTCTTAAGAATGAAATGCATGTCTGCTCCTGGTCTGAAAAAGGTAGGCGTTTACTGTGTTTTAAAACAGTGAAACATGTATATAAGCCTATTAAAAAAGATTTGTGCAATTGGAAAGCCTGTTAATTTTTCTATGTAGATGTACCTACACACAAAAGGGTTAAATTCACAGCCTTACTTGTTCCTAGCTTCCAGTATTTCAGCTGGTCTCCTTCCCTCATTATTATTACCACTGCTACTACTGCTATTACTACTACTACTACTACTACTACTACTACTACTTACTATTTTTGCACATAGTTAACTACCCTCCAATATGATTCTTAAAGAAAAAGTGCTGTTTCTGTGGTATTGTATTCTCTAAATGGTCATATTTAATTTTTTAAACAAGGTTGCAGTTTCTAATTGTTCTGTTCCTGTGTTTTTTGCTGGTGTATAATAAACGCAAGTTTTTTCTTTTCGTGGTTATTTAATACATTAGCTGCCTGTAAATAATTCTTGTTACAGTGCTCTGGAATGTGTTGTAGAAGTTGTATTAGATTAGTTTGAAGCCTTGTTTGGAAACCACATTGTTTTGGTTATTTCTATTAAATTAGAAAATTGAAAACTTTTCAAATGAATTTCTTTTTTTTTCTCTCCTGTGAGTTCAGATTTGATAATTGTAATTCATTTAAAAAGCTTATGCTTGGCCCAAAGACATAGTAGAACAAGATAAAATGTAACTTCTACCATCACAGTATTTAGACATTTAGAATAATGAGTATTATGAAAGGGATTAACACAAAATATCGTTGGAATGCAGAGGAAAGGCTCTAATCCAGATTTTTGTCAGGAAGTGAGCAATGGCCCAGGCAAAGAGAGAGTGAAGGAGGATATGATATGCAGAAGCCTGTAACTGAAAAGAGAATGTGTGTAATCCAAGAGTTGGAAAGCTCAATGCAGCTGGGATACTGTAAATTGGAGTGCTTAAAAAACTCAGCTAAAGAACTGAGCATGGTCCTCTTTCAGCAGAGTCTTGCAAGTTATGTGAAAGGGGTTGGGACTTATATGGAGGTCAAAAAGGATTCCTTGAAGAATTTAAGCAAGATAGAGAATGGAAGTTGATATAATCATATTTGCCCTTTTGAAACATTATTTTAACTCTGAAGATTGGGTTATAAGGAGCTTGGAGGTGGAAATGCAGTTGTAGGTTATAAATAACCCAAGTGAGTGAGCCTTAAATTAATAATTGTCTGGCAGTATGATGGAGAGTAGCATTTAATTTTTAGATTTAGAAAGTAAAATAGAGCAGTAATTGAAGCAGAGGGACTGCTAGCACCTATTAAAATAGGAAAAGAAGAGGGGAAAAGAATAGATTGTAAGTGGAGAGAGAAGTGAGTTAACTTTGGCATATGTCAAGTTTGAGGTATTGATGAGAAATTAAGGTGTAGAGAACCGTGATTCTAGTGCTTATGAGAGATCCTTGGCCTGGAGATGAAGCCTGTAAAATCTATCAGTTAAGAATCATGTCTATTTTTAATCATCACTGAATATGTGTAGCATATGGTATACATTTACTAAATGTCTAAATTGAGCCACTGACATAATAGGTGGGAACTTAAACAGTGTTTAAGAGTATGATATTTCTAGGAAATTTATAGAATGAGAAGGACAGTTAAAAGAGGAAACAGTATTTAAAGCCTAGGAAAGGAAAACTCCACTACCTATGGATCTAGACATACAGGTGGGAGAGTGATAATGGCAGACAAGAGAGAGATTTCAAGTAGGGATGGGGCGTTTGTGATATTAAGTGTTGGCAAGAGATGAAGTAAAGGTAAAGTGGCCATTAAGTTTAGCAATAAGGAATCTATAGATGACCATGGTAAGAGTTGTTTCAGATTAAGCAGCAAGAGGTCCATTGGCTAGATGAGTGAGGCATGGAAGGAACGATTTAAGTGTAAACTATTCTTTCAAGGGATTTTGACACTGGTTTTTCTTTAGGGTATACAGAACGTAAGGCCATGAATAACCAAATAACACATGAGAATGGTAATTCCTAATTTTTGTGTAGCAGAAAAAACAGGGTTTTAGCCATTGTACAGATAAGGATTTAAACACTGTCATTGCCAGTAATCTTCATGACCTCTTTGAATTTTATTCAGCTTATTTGTGATATGAGCTGGGTTTGGTATAGTGCCACTCTGTGCTCTCTGAGGACCTGAGTTCAGTCCCAAGCACTGCAGAGATGGGAGCAGGACATGACAGCCCACTCCCAAAACATCCCCCAAACAATCAGCCATTGAAAACCCTATGAGGGTTGCCATGAGTCAGACACGACTCAGCAGCACCTAACAACATTTTCAATAAGAAGATAATCATATGGAATTCATGTGAAGATAATTTAGGTTATTCATAGCACCGGACTGAAAACATTTAGTTTCTTTTTTTATGTCTTCTCTTCTATCATCCTGAAGAAGAACACATTAGAAAAGTGATTTCTTGGCCAGTCATGGCAGGACACGCCAGCCATCCCAGCTAAAGCAGGAAGTTCTTGAGTTCTAGGGTAGCCTGGGCTACAGAGCAAGACCCTATGTAGAAAAAAAAAAGAGAGGGAGGGTAGGAGGAGGGAGAGAGACAGAAAAGGAAGGAAAAGTAATTTCTCTCTTTTTACTGATGAGAAAAGCCTTCCATACTGGACTTGAAGTCTTTTATATCAAGAATTGGTATAATTTTATGTCAATTTAATTGTTCTTTCGACTTCTAGATTCTAACAGACACCCATAGTAAGCTCTGGACTAATTTTTTTTATAGAATAAAGATACGAAGATGAATTGGTAGATCATTTAATGGAAGATTTTTACCTCAAGCTTCCTCCTTTTCCCATTACCTGGCCTTAGGTGGTGGTAAATATATTAGTTTTTTCATTTGTAAAGATGTTACTGTTGGTGGTCTGAAAAGGGAGAGTACATAGGGACATGTGTTGCTTGCAGTTCTGTGAGGAACTCTTCTGAGGACTACAAACATGTGGCACTACTTCCAGCTTGGATTTGATTTTGAATTACATAAAACCATTAAATACATTGTAGGGGCATCTGAGAAAATTTATGTATGATAGGTGATGTGATATGGAATAATACTTGGTTTTCTTAGTTATGACAGTGGTTTTGTGCTTGTATAGAATATCCTAAAATTTATTGAGATTGAACAAAAATCATTAATCTAGATAAGTAACAATATTAGAGAGCACTTTGACAGTCTTTATGTTTAAATGGCTTTAGAAAAGACTAAGCTCTGAAAGGAAGACAAAGCTGAGTGGCCAACATTTAAGTGTGAAGTGAGAGCAAGAGACTTCAAATCATGATATACCAAGTGAAAAAATCTACCAGAATATCCTTCCAGATAGTCTAAGCAGAGAAAAGAGTAAGAAAACTGGATGAAAAGAAGAGAAAATTCTCCTGAGAATTTATACCCAAGCTAACATAGCAGTTTGGAACTTATACTAATGTGTGGTTAGAAAAATTAAGCTAAGAAGTTAAAATGGTTTAAGGTTTGAAGTGATTCTGGGCACTTAATAGAAACAAATAGTGTGCTATGCTTTCTTAAGGAAAGCGCTTTAAACTCAATATCACAGAATTTTCATGGTATTCTAGATATCTTGGACTCATTGTCAAAGTCAGGGATAAAAACTCTGGTATAAATGAGAAATAGACTGTAACCTGTGAAGACTGCAGATACTGGAATTACTAGATGAGTGTATTCAAAGATGCATCTTTTTAAAAAATACTTAAAATGGGAATGACATTATAGTACTAAGTTGGCTTTATTCTTTTTCATCGTGCTGTTGATTGAACCTGTGGTCTTACTCACACTCTACTACTAAACTGTACCACTAGCCCCTGGAATTGTTAGAAAAAAATGGCCTACTGTGTTTTATATAAAATATCCAGTCCCTAGCAAATACTGAGCATATAACTTACACATTGGTAATAAAGCAGGCAATGGAAAGTGACAAGATAACCAAGTTATAAGACAAAGACTTAAGTTGTCATTAAAAACATGATCCCAGAACTTGCTTTGCATGGTGGCACATGATTGTAACCCAAGCTAATGTGGAGGCTGAGGTGAGAGGATCAATTGTGGCCATAAGTTCTATGGCCAGTCTAGGCAACATAGCAAGACCCTGTTTTAAGAAAAACAAAACAAGCAATACAAAGCAAAAACATGTTCCTAGTACTCAAGGAAACCGATGAAAGAAGTAAGAGGTATGATGACAATATTGTATCAAGTAGATGGTATCAATAAAGATATACTAAAAAGACTATGTAGAAATTCTGGAGTTGAAAAGTACTGGGCCTCCCGTCGTAGCACATGCTTGTAATCCCAGCACTTGGGAGGCTGAGGCAGGAGGACTGTCAGTCTGAGATGCATAGCAAGAACCTGTATCAAAAAACCAAAAAAATAAGCTGGGCACTGTGGTGTATGCCTGTAATCTCAGCAACTCAGGAGTCTGAGACCCTGTCTCAAAGTTAAAAAAAAAAATAGTTCTGTGGCTTAGTGGTTAGAGCACTTCCCTGGTTTAACGTGAGACCCTAGGTTCAACCTCCAGTGCTAAATTAATAGACACCCCCTAAAAATAAAGTGCCTGCAGCCATAGCCCTGTGGCATCCGATCCCGTCAGATCTCGGAAGCTAAGCAGGGTTGGGCCTGGTTAGTACTTGGATGGGAGACCACCTGGGAACACCAGGTGCTGTAGGCTTGGGAGAAGGACCTGGCAACCTACTCTCCAAAATCAGCCATTGGAAATCCTATGAACAGCAGAGAAGCATTGACAATAGTGTTTCGCCTGTTGTAAGTAGGGTTGCTATGAGTTGGATACCGACTCCACGGTATACCTAACAACAACAATAAAAATTAAGAAAAAATAAAAGCCTTCAGCAGTAGCACTGTGATGTGTGATCCCATCAGATCTCCGAAGCTAAGCAGTGTTGACCCTGGTTAGTACTTGAATGGGAGACTACCTGGAAACACCAGGTGCTGTAGGTAGGAGAAGGACCTGGCAACCGACTCCCAACGAACAATCTGCCACTGAAAACCCTGTGAATAGCAAGCAGTAACAATATTATTTTGCCTGTTGTATGTAGTGTCACTATGACTTGGATACCGACTCAACAGCACCTAACAACAACAACAAATAAAGATTCTGGAGTTGAAAAGTGCAAAAACATTCACCAAAGAGGCACAACAATAGATGAACTGGAAAAGACAGAATAAAGGTAGTGACAGATCAGAGAAAAAATGAACATCATGGGAGCATCAAGAGAAAGGAAATGGAAATACATTCAAAGAAATAATGGTGAAAACTCCTTAATTTTTTTTTTTGCAAAACAATACTCAGGAACCTGTGTGAATCCTAAATGGGATAAAAAAAAAATCCACAGATATGTAAAAACAACATAAAAAGACAAGGAGTAAATCTTGAAAATATCAAGAAAAAAATACTTTATTTTCAAGGAAATAAAATCAACAGCTGGCTCTTTTGGCAGAAACAGTAGAGCCAGAGTAATTGATAACTTTCAAGTACTCAAAGGCAAAAATTGTCAATCAAGAATTCTGTTAGGCAAAGCTTATCTTTTCAACCATCCTTCATTATCTTTCAGAAATGAAGGTGAAATAAGTACTGCCTCAAGATAAAAAGTGATAATCTGTTGTTAGTACATTTATCTTACAGGAAATACTAAAAAGCACTCTAGGTTGAAAGCAAGGATTTACATAGTAATTTGAATCCACTTCAGAAAAGGTAGTTATGTAATTATATGTTGTTGTTGTTGTTGTTGTTAGGTGCCTTCAAGTCACGTCCAACTCATAGCAACCCTCACAGGGTTTTCAATGGCTGATTGTTTCGGGATTGCCTCGGGAGTGGGTTGCCACATCCTCCTGTTTTTGTGGTGCTGGGAATCGAATCCAGATCTCAGAGACTGCAGAGTGGCGCTCTACCAACTGAGCTAAATCCCAGCTATGTAATTATACAGGATAATACAAATGAGTACACACACTCTGACTTAACAACACAGTAATGAAAGAGTTTAAATAACCTAACTTTCTACCCGAAAACAGTGGAAACAGAAGTGCAAACTAAACCAAAATAAGCAGAAAGAATGAAATAATAATGATCAGGGTTAAAATTGGTGAAATAGAGAATAGGATATCAGTAGACAAAACCAACAAAAGCAAAAACTGATTCTTTGAAAAGGTCAACAAAATTCACAAACTTTTATTGAGATTTGCCAAGAAAAAAAGACTCAAATTACTAGAATCAGAAACAAATGAATTAGAATACAGTGAACAACTGTATGATATATGATAGCAGATGCCCTAGATAAACTTAATTTTTAGAAAGTCACAAACTACTGAAACTTACTCAAGAGGAAATAGACAATCTAAACAGACTGATAACAAGTTAAGTAGTAGTGTAGGAAACAGGAAAACAAACCTACCCACCAAAAAAAAAAAAAATTACTGCTGAATTTTTATTCTTTTCAGTTCTGGGGATTAAACCTAGGGCCTTGTGCATGCTAGGCAAGTGCTCTACCACTGAGCTACATCCCCAGCCAGCTTCACTGCTAAATTCTGTGAAACAAAGGATTCATAGCAATTTTTCACAGATGTTTTGTTCCTTTCTAAATATTTGGGAAAACATTTTGTATTCATGGATCAGATTACTTAACATTGTTAAGATGGCAATAGGAGAAAGGAACACCTCCAACTCATTTTATGAGGCCAGTATTACCCTGATACCAAAACCAGACAAAAGATACCACAAGAAAGACTACTGCACACCATTATGTCTCATGGTACACAAATCCTCAAGAAAATACTAACAAACTGAACCCAGCAACATAAGAATTACAGAGCATGACCAAGTAGGATTTATTCCTGGGATATAGTTGGTTCAACATCTTGAAGTAAATAACATACATAATAACAATAAAATACAAAAATTATAAATGTTTCAAAACAGAAAGCATTTAAGGAAATCTAGAACTCATAGCAAAAACAACAGACTAGGAATAGAAGGGAATTCAGTCAAACTGGGGAGTATCTGAAAAACCACAGTTAACATACGTGAAAGACTAAATGCTTTCTGTCCAAATATCAGGCAAATGGATGTCTGCTCTTAGTACTTCTATTCATAGTACTGAAAGCTCTAACCAGGCAATTAGGCAAGAAAAAGAGGTAAAAGGCACTCAAGAAACAAGTACAGCAAGGTTGCAGGATACAAAATCAATATACAAAATCAGTTGTATTTCTACAAACTTGCAATGAACAATCTGAAAATGAAATAAAGGAAACAATTTTCTGTACTGAGTTAGATCTTTCATCACTGTAGTAAAGTACCTGGTATAAATAACTTAAGGGGGAAAAGTTTATTTTAGCTCACAGTTTCTTCAGTCCATAGTCTTTGGCTCCACTGATTCAGGGCCTGTAGTGAGGCAGAACATCATGGAGGTGGGAGCACATGGCAGAGGATACTCACCTCATGGTAGATAGGAAGCAGAGAGGAGGGGACTGGGGCCCAAGTATACCCTTCAAGACCATGTCCCCAGTGACCTTCCTCTAGCTAGGTTCAAGCTCCTAAAGTTTCTACCACTTCCCAAAGTAGCACCACCAGTTGGAGACCAAGCATTCACTATTTGGGAAATTATGTGATCGTGGATCAGAAGATAACATTAAGATGACAGTACTCTTCAAATTGTTCTGCTGATTCTGAATTTCATATGGAATTCCAGGAGACCCAGGATAATGAAAATGATCTTAAGAAAGAAGAAAGTTAGAGGACTGACAGTTTCCTAATTTCAAAACTTAATTGAAAGTAAAATAAGACAAAGATAGAAATCAGTCAGTGGTACAAAGACTAATCAGTGGAATAGAATTGGGAGTCCAAAAATATCCAGAGTGGGTAAATACTCTACAGAATGGAAGAAAATATTTGCAAATGATATGTGGCCGTTAAAGGACTTAAATCCAGAATAAAGAATTCTTAAGATTCAATAATTAAAAGTCAATACCCCTTTTAAAGTGGCCAAATGATCAGAATGGACATTCTTCAATTAAGGTATACTAGAGTTCTCTAGAGGAACAGAACCAATATTATATATATTATATAAATATATATATTATTGTTAGGTGCCATTGAGTCGGTGTCTGACTCATAGTGACCCTACATAGAGCAGAAGAAACACTATTGATAGTGCTTCTCTGCTATTCATGGAGTTTTCAATGTTGTTGTTAGGTGCTGTTGAGTCGGTATCCAACTGATAGCGACCTGATTGTTTTTTGGGAGTGGATTGCCGGGTCCTGCTCTCAAGCCTACAGCACCTGGTGTTCCCAGGTGGTCTCCTATCCAAGTACTAATCAGGCCCGACCCTGCTTCTAATATCTGACGGGATGGGATGCCACAGTGGTATGGCTGCAGGCCACATTATTTATATATATATGTGTGTGTATATATATATATATATATATATATATATATATATATATCATATATCCACACACACATACATACATATACACACATACATACATATACACATATATACATCACATATACATGTATACATACATATATATACATACATATACACACATACACATATACATACACATACATACACACACGATTTTTTGTTTGGCTTAGTAGGAGGTTGGGCAGTCCAATAATGGTCATCTGCACTGAAAATGCAGAGATCTTGGTAGCTGCCCATTCTAAGAAACTGGAAGCCTCAGAAATCCCAGTCTGATGCTGAGGCCTGGAAGCTTCCTGGTGAATGTTGTTGTTGTTGTTAGGTGCTGTCGAGTCGGTATCCGACTCATAGCGACCCTCATAGGGTTTTCAATGGCTAACTATTTCGGGATTGCCTTGGGAGTGGATTGCCAGGCCCTTCTCCCATTTTTGCGGTGCTGGGAATTGAACTCAGGACCTCAGAGACTGCAGCGCAGCGCTCTACCCACTGAGCTAAATCCCAGCCCCTTCCTGGTGAATAGCTGGTGTTAATTCTGCCTTGAAAAGCGGAAGAAGCTACGATCTGATGTCTATGGGCTATAGCAGCATCAATAGATGCATACACTCAGGAAGAAGAATGGTGCTTGGAAGTGCTGGCTGGCTTTTTCCTTCTTCCACTTTATTACATCCAGGACCCCAGCCTATTGGATGTTGCTGCTCACACTCAGGGCAGGTGTTTCCTCTTCAGTTACAGATACACCCAGAGGCATGTCCCACTAGCCCTAGGCATCTCTCATTCTAGTCAAGTTGACAAGACCAGCCATCACAGAAGGCATACCAACGATGAATAAGCACATGAGAAAATGTTCAACATCAGTCATTTGTGAAAGATAAATCAAACTCAAAATGAGATACCCCTTCACACCTACCAGAATGGCTAGAATTTAAAAAAAGAAAAATAGATAATACAAATGTGGAAAAGGATGTGGAAATGCCAGAATCTACATACACTGCTGGTAGCTTTGGAAAACATTCTGGCAGTTGCTGTACCAGATTTAGAGTTAATGTGATCCAATAATTCCACCTTTAATGTGCACCCAAGAGAAACATTTGACCATACAAAATCTTGTACAGAAATGCTCAAAGCAGCATTATTCATAATATCTCTAAGGTGGAAATTACTGAAGTGTCCATCAGTGAGTACTGTATAAACAAAGTTTGGTATATCCATCCAATGGAATATTTGTTGTTAGGTGCCATTGAGTAGAATCTGACTCACTATGACCCTAGGTACAGCCAAATGAAACACTGCCCAACACTGCCATGAACACAATATTTTTATATTTGAGCCCATTGTTGCAACCACTGTGTTTCTTTTCATTTTGAGTTGTGCTACATCAGCAAAAGGGGGTTCCAGGGCCTTTACTCCATTCCCATAGTTAAGGTCAGCTCTACTTTGAGGAGACAACTCTTCTCAAATGAATGCCTTCCAGCCCGGGGGGCTCATTTTCTAGAACTATATTTAACTACTTCTCTGCTATTCATAGGGTTTTCAATGGGTAATTGTTTCAGGAATGGGCTGCTGGGTTCTTCTCCCTAGTCTTAGTCTAAAAGCTCAGTTGAAACCTGTCCACCATAGGTGGCCCTGCTGGTATGTGAAATACTGGTGACATAGTTTTCAGCAGCATGCAAGCCCCCACAGCATGACAAGCTGACAGACATGTAGGGGAATGGAATATTATCCCACCAAAAAAGTGAATGAACCTCTGCCACGTACCTCGAAAACATTGTTGGATGTTGAAAACATAGTAGCCAGGCTCAGTGGCTCATGCTTGTAATCCCAGTGAGTCAGGAGGCAGAGACAGGAGGATTGCAAGTTCGAGACCAGAGGCAGTCTGTGTAATTTAGCAAGACCCTGTCTCAAAAAGTAAAAAAATGGGCTGAGGGTGCAGCTCAGTGGTCTAGCACTTGCAAAGGATGCAAGCGCGAGGCCCTGGGTTCAACCCCTGGTATCATAAAAAAAAAAAATTGGATAAACCTTGAAAATATTGTTCCAAATGAAAGAGTCCAATCACATACACAGCTGGTCAGGAGGCAGAACTCTCTCAGAGATACCTTGAAGCCTAAAGGGCAAAGGAGAAGAGAAAGGAGAAAGGGTGAATTTGATGAGGTGAAAGTAATAGCCAGGGCTATAGAGGAAAGGCAGAGTGCACGGTCCTCAGAAATCAGGCAGCAAAATGCTTCAGGAGAGATGTCCAGGTTCATCATGCCACTGAAGGGGTATAGTAGAGTCTGGTAGGTTGGTGATGAATTCATTAATTCTGAGTCTGTGGTACTCGGCAAGAGAAACTTATAACTGAGTATGGGGAGCTGCTATTAGCGTTTCTGGAACCTGAGCAGGGGCAACTTGAGAGATGCAGTAACCAACAAGTGCTGAGGGTAAATGTTCCCTTTGTGGATGACAGGCATTTCCCTGGGTTTGAGGCTGTAGCAGTAGCCATTCCACATGCTGAAGTAAGTGTAGTAGAGAGACTCATGTTACTGCTTGGGTATTGAAACTTTCTGTTCACTTGAGTGCCTGCTAAATTTAAAAAGGCAATGTTTTCCTTTTCGTGAACTTTCAAATCTGAGAGGTGAAAGAGTGCATCCTTGCTGATTGGGTAAAGCCTCTAGTGATAATAGCTTGTTGTGGGTCAGGAATAGTTCCCAAGTTTGGTTAAATATGCCATTACCAGCAATACAGTTTGTGATCCTTCAAGGGGCTCATAGTTGGGAAACTTTCTGTCATTTTTATTATTTTGGGGGTCAGGGGTTGAGACCCCTTTGTATCACTTTGTATCCCAGGATGGTCTTGAACTTGCACCAATCCTCATGCTTTAGCCTCCTGAGTGCTGGGATTACAGGCATGGTGCCACTACACCTAGCTTTAAAAAAATTTTTTTTAAATATATATTATTAAGTATAACATTTCCTACAATTATTATCATGATTTGCTATGGAAGTATTTTGATATTTTAACCACCAGTGTGGTGCAGGGTACATACAGGCCAAATATCAGCTCCAGTTTATCTGCTAAATTTCGCCCAGGGGCTCCCAGTTTTGGCTTCTTCCCTCAACTCCAGAAGAGAAGATTCTCAATAGGTCATGAAATGCAGATGAGGTTGCATTTCAGACGCAGCTCTAGATGAATAGTCAGTGCCTTCTCTCTTGTGTGCTTGCACACTCTCCTAGTCCCCTACCCTATGGAGGATCAATATTAACTAATGTCACATCTGGGGCACTTCACTGATTGAAGTTACCTGCTTGTCCTTTATAGTTATTTGAATTTTCCACCCCTGGGGTTAGTTTTCATAAAAAGACTTGCTATCCTGTGAGAGGGGCTGGGATTTAGCTCAGTTGGTAGAGCACTGCACTGCAGTCTCTGAGGTCCTGAGTTCAATTCCCAGCACCGCAAAAAATGGGAGAAGGACCTGGCAATCCACTCCCAAGGCAATCCTGAAACAGCCATTGAAAACCCTATGAGGGTCGCTATGAGTCAGATACCGACTCGAGGGCACTTAACAACAACATCCTGTGAGAATTTTTTTTTTTTTTTTTTTTTTTTTTTTTTTTTTTTTTTTTTTTTTTTTTTTT
>VMDO01002604.1:17042-95577 GCA_007922755.1 Pedetes capensis | reverse complement strand
GCCTGGCTTTTCTTCAGTTTCTTTCTTTTTTTTTTTTTTTTTTTTTCACACATGGTAGGCAAGTGGTCTACCATTGAGTTGCACCCCAAGCACTTTTTAAATTTTTTATCTTAAGATAGAGTCTCATTATATTGCACAGGCTGCCTCTGGCCTCAAACTCTCAATCCTCCTGTCTCAGCCTCCAGAGTATCTGGGATTACAAGTGTATGCTACTGTGCCTAGTTTCTTCAATGTTTTATCATTTTCACTGGAGAGATCTTTCACCTCCTTGGATAGGTGGTAAATTTCTAGTTTTTTTTTTTTGAGGCTATTATGAATAGGATTGTTTTCCTGATTTATTTTTCAGTATGTTTGTTGGTATATAGAAAAGCTAATGATTTTGTATATTGATTTTGTATCCTGCTACTTTGCTGAAAAGTACTTATCATATCTACTAGCTTTCTGGTGGAGTCTTTAGTGTCTTTCAAGTATAGTACCATATCGTCTGCAAATAGGGATAATTTGACTTCTTCCTTTCCTAGTTATAGCCCTTTTATTTTTCTCTTGCTTTATTCTTCTGGTTAATAATTCAACCCTCTGTTGAATGAGAGTGGAGAGAATGGATTTCCTTGTCTTGTTCCTGATTTTAGGGGAAATGCTTTCAGTTTTTTCCCATTCAGTACAATGCTGGCTATGTTATTGTTAGGTGATGTGGAGTTGTTTCTGACTCATAGAGACATTTATAGGGTTTTCAGTGGCTGATTGTTTTGGGATTGCCTCAGGAGTGGATTGTCATGTCCTTCTCCCGTTTTTGTGGTGCTGGAAATTGAACTGGGGACCTCAGAGACTGCAGAGCAGTGCTATACCTACTGAGCTATATCCCACCCCAATGTTGGCTATAGGTTTATCATATACACCCTTATTATATTGAGGTATGAGTCTTCTATTTCCAATTTCTTCAGGGCTTTTTATCACAAAGAGATGTTTCATTCTGTCAAAGGATTTTTCTTCATCTACTGAGATAATCATGTGATTTTTTTGTATGTTTTATTCTATTGCTATACTGTCTTACATTTATTGATTTGTGTATGTTAGCCATCTTTGCATCCTGGAATGAAATAAGCTTGATAATGGTGTATGATCCTTGAATTCAATTTGCATCTAGATGACTTATCTATTGATGAGAGTGGGATATTGAAGTCACCCACTATTATTGTTTCAGGGCCTATCTATTGCTTTATGTCTGGTAGTGTTTCTTTTATGAAACTGTGTGCACCAATGTTTAGTGCATATATATTTATAATCATTATCTTCTTGATGGACTATTCTCTTTATTAATATGTAGTAACCTACTTTATTTCTTCTAATTTTGTCATAAAATCTGCTTTGTCAGATATGAGCGTAGCCACTCTTGTTGCTTTCAGATTTTGTTTGCTTGGAATATCATTTTCTATCCTTTCACTTTCAGTCTATTGTGTCTTTGTCAGCGAGGTGAGTTTCTTGTAGACAGCAAACAGTTGGATGTTGTCTTTTAATCCATTCAGGTAATCTGTGTCTTTTAATTAGAGAGTCAAGACCATTTATATTTAGGGTTATTATTCAGAGATATATACTAACTTGGGGTGAGGTTTAGCTCAGTTGTTAGAATGCCGCTCCACACTCTCTGAGGACCCAAGTTCAATCCCCAACACTACAAAAATGGGAGAAAGATGTGGCAATCTACTCCTGAAGCAGTCCTGAAAAAAAAATCACCCATTGAAAATCCTGTGAGGGTCACCATGGGTTAGACCTGACTCAACGGCACTTAACAACAACCACATATTAACTTTTCCCTTACTTATTTTACAACATTGGATTACTAAGTTAATAATGTTTGATTCTTTCCTAGTTCTCATTCATCTATTCTCCTAGTGAAATTTATTCTTTCCCAATGCTCTTGTCCTTATGTACATCTTTCTTCCTTTTCTATATACAGTATTCATTTAAGTATCTTATGTAATGCTGGCTTAGCTATCATGAATTGTTTAGTTTATGGTTGTCATGGATGGTCTTTATCTCTCCTTTGATTTTAAGGTATAATTTTTCTTGATACAGTGATCTTGGTTGACAAGCATTTTATTTCAGTAATTGGGGCTGGGATTTAGCTCACTTGGTAGAGTACTGCTCTGCTGTCTCTGAAGACCTGGGTTCTATTCAAAGCACCGCAAAAACAGGAGAAGGATGTGGCAATCCACTTCCAAGACAATCCCAAAATAACCAGCGATTGAAAACCCTGTGAGGGCTGCTATGAGTTGGACACAACTTGATGGCACCTAACAACAATAGTGTTCTTCTGGACTTTAGAGTTTCTATTGAGAGATCTGCTATTGTCCTGAGAGGTTTGCTCTTGTAACTTGGCACTTTTCTCTTGAAGATTTCAGCATTCTTTCTCGTTCTGTATGGTTGGTATTTTAACTATAATGTGGCATGGAGAGGTTCTTTTCTGGTCATGTCTATTTGTGGTTCTAAATTCCTCATTTACTTAGATATCTATTTTCCCCCTAGATTTGGGGAAATTTTACTATAATTTCACTGAATCAGTTTTCTGTTCCTTTAGTTTTTATCTCAGTTCCCTCTTCCGCACCATAGATTTGTAGGTTTGATCTCTTAATTGTGTCCCTGAGGCCTTGGATGTTGTGATTATGTTTGCTTATTTTTTTCTTTGTTGCCCTCTGAATATAACAATTCTTCAACCTTGTCTTTAATCCTTGATATTCTTTTTTCCACCTAGTCTAGTCTATTGGAGATGCATCCCATTGAGTTTTAAAGTTTGATTTATTGAGTTTTACATTTCCAAGATTTGTTTTTCAGAATCTGCATCTCATTTCTGAATTTCTCATCCAAGTTGTTTAATTTCTTGTCCCAATTGTTGAATTTTACAACTAGGTCTTGAACAGACTACTTCATTCATTTATTTATTTGAATCCTCTTTGAGGTCATTGATCCTTTTTAAAACTATACTTTTGATTTCTTTATCCAGCATTTCAACCATTTCAATATCTTTGGATTCAGTTATTGAAGAAGTAAGAACTTTCAAAGGAGTCATGTTGCCTTGCTTTTTCATAATTCTTATATTTCTAATTTGCAATTTATGCAATTGTTTCAATAGATATCCCTTATGGTTTTATTTTGAGGTCTCCTTGGTAAGCAGCCTTCTCGAGGTCTACATCCCTGCTACCAGTCAGAGAGGAGAAAATGAACTGCTATAACAGCAAGAACACCAAAACATACCAGCTATAGAAATACAATTATAATCAATTAAAGACAACTACTACACTACAAATAACCATAGAATATAAAATGGAAGAAATAATGTAGAATAAACTTTGAAGTTAAAAATTAACTAGAGTAAACCTAGTAATAATAATAAATGGATGAAATAAAGGATGGGGCAGGGAAAAGGAAAAACGAAAGAAGAAGAAAGTTTACGTAAAAGAAAAAGGAGGAAAAAGGAGAATATGAAGAAGAGGACGAGAAAACAACAGGAGATAAAAAACTTGATTACAAAATACAGAAAGAAAACATAAATAAAATTAAAGATAAGAAAAATAAAAAATAAAACTATAGATTTTTAAAAGTAAAATAAAGTAAAAAATCATGCCAAAAATATAGAAAAACATAATTAAGAAAGCAAGCAAGCAAGCCAAGATATTGCAAAGAATTGGAGTGGAGAAGCTTCTTTCTATGTCCTCTAATATTGGAATCTGCCAAGTGTAGGGGGGTTGCAAGTTGAAGCTAGAGTCTGTTGTAGTTCCTACTGTTCAGGCTGGTGCTATATATGGACAGAAGGCTGGGCAGATCAAGGATCAGTTGTCTGTTTCAGATGTGCCTTTGCTTTAGAAACTTCTCTTCTTTGTATACAAGGAACTGCTGCCTGCCCCAACTAGCTTTGCAACCTGAAGGACAGGCATGTCCCTATTTACTCTGCAGCCCCTGAATTTGTGTGCCCTGTATTGGTAAATGTTTAAGCCTAGGGGTGATCCCTGAATGCATCAGAAAGTGGAAGAAGCAAACAAAGTGCCGAGATTTGCACTGGAGAAGGGGGAACTAAGGCAACCTGGCACTCTGCCTGCCACTATCAGTGCTTTCAGATCCCACCCAGCAAGAAATCATCCTTTGGGAAGTAGGAGGGTGGGGAAATTGGGAGGCCCCTAGATCTGGGCTCAGAGCTCAGCGCTCTGAGTTCCACGTGGTAGCAAACCACATGTGGCATGGAGGCAGCTGCAGAAGCCAAGTAATCCACTGGCCACAGGCTCAGAACTCTCAGCTTGTGCAGTAGTCCCCAGGTGACGGGGCTCACTCCTTACCTCATAGGAACAGACCCACCAACCAACTTGCCCTTCCACAGTCCAAACTCCCAGGGGTTTAAACTTGTCAGTGGGTCCGTATCTGACCGTGCCCCCATCCATGACTGCCTCTCATGGCTGTCTTCTTCTTAGACACTGTGTCACAGTGTCCCCAGGCTCCCTGACTTGTAATTGTTCCTTGTTTTCAGGTCCCCAAAGTGGCTCAGTCTCAAACAATAGGCCTCCTCTCAGGATGGAGCCTGGCTATATTACTCTGAGATATGGGGAACGACAAAATGGACTTCTTCTCCAACACTGGCCTGCCACATGGGAGTCACTGTCATACTAAGTCCCGCACTGGGACTTATAAGGATACAGGCTTATCTTGAAACTAGGACTGCCAGTCTGTTGTCACCAAGGGTGCTTGGCTTACCTAGTGGTGTGGATTTGGCTTCTCCTTTCTTCAAGGAGCCAGGGTTGGAGCTGCTGTTTCCTACTTTTCTCTGCATAGCCCTTCTGTTTCTCTGTGCTTTTCAGTGATCTGTTGAGGAGAGGAACAGAGACATGTAATAAAACTACTCTAGGCTCTTCCAAGATCTGGGAGTTTACATTTCTCATCCCTTAATCAAAGAGCAGGGCTGCACTCCCTTTTCTAAGGAATGCCAAAAGCCCCTGTCTGAACTCAGAGGTGCTGCAGTAAATCCCTCTGCGTTGACACAGCCCCTGGTGAGTGTCTAAAAGTTGTTTCTTTAAAAGTTTTGTAGTAAAGGAATTTCTGCTGGGATTTCTCTGTAACATTTGTGCATTGTTTAAAGTAACCAATCAAAGAGAAACACACAAACCCCTTTGTCTGCTAGCCTGCAAGTTCTATAAATAGAACAGGGACAAGTGAATTGGGGAGCACCACCATTTTGGGACCTGAGCCCACCACTGCTCCGCTGGCAATAAAGCCCTTCCCTCTAATTAATACTGGTGTTCAGGTGATTCTTTCTCTCTGACAGTCCTTTCCCCCTACAGCACTGTCATCTCTTTTGTGATTCCAGATGCTCTTCCACTATTTCTGTGTTTGGAATATAGTTTGTCCTTTGTTACCCTGACTCTTCTCATTGCCAGAGTTATTGGGAAGAAGCTTCTAATCTGCCATCTTACCCTGGAAGCCTATTTATATGTTCTCTATAATTGTGAGTTTGTTGATTGGTAAAGCTTCCTAGAAACTTCATAGTTGTTGTTGTTAGGTGCTGTTGAATCTGTGTCCTACTCATAGCGACCCTATGTACAACAGGCGAAACACTATTGTTAGTGCTTCTCTACTATTCATAGGGTTTTCAATGGCTGATTGTTTTTTGGGAGTGTGTTGCCAGGTCCTTCTCCCCAGCGTATAGCATCTGGTGTTCTTAAGCAGTCTCCCACCCAAGTACTAACCAGGTCCGACCCTGCCTAGCTTCTGAGATCTGACAGGATCGTAAGCCACAGTGGTACGGCTGCAGGCAGAAACTTCATAGACTCTTCTCTATCCCTTTAATAAAATGTTTTGTTTTTGTTTTTGTTTTTTGAGATGGGGTCTCATTTTGTAGCTCAGGCTGGCTTGAACTCTCAATTCTTCCATCTCAGCCTTCTGAATGCTAGGATTGCAGGCATGTACTAGCATGCCTGGCTAAAAATACCATTTTATAATTAATCTGATAATTATAGTAGATTCATTTATTTCAAAGTCCTCAGATGTGGCCTCTGGGGAGAAGTAAAACCAAGGCTTCAGACTGGCAAAAAATTGGGTTCAGGTTCAGGTGTAGGTTCAATATTGCTAAAAAGCGGGGGATTGGGGTTTGGTTTTGGTTCATGTTTAGAATTTTAATTCTATGGGTAGATAGGTGAATAAAATGTTTTTCAAGTTTTTAAAATATTTTGTTTAATAAAGTAGCTAATGATATAAAAACTCAACAATAAAAACAACAACAAAACAAAACAATGCCCATTAAAAGCTGACCCCAATTTTTCTCTGGCTTTGGGTTCAGGTTTGGGCTCAGAAAAATTTTTTTAAATGCTGGCCTTAGGGAGCAGTCAGGAATGAGCACCAGGGAAGATGGGCCCCCTAGGGAACAAAAGCACAGAGCCACATTCCAGTAAGCTTATCATTAGCTTTGAGGAATCCTTGAAAGAAAAACGGACAGGCTTACTCACCCCTACCCAGATCCAGCAAGGAATCCCGAGAAAACCAGTTCAGTCCCGGCCCCACCCTAATGTTGTCTGGACTCTTCAGCAAATGAGGAGGTATCTATCAAGGAACCCACTTTCGACCATCAGGTTGCTGACACTCCCTCTTGTGTAGCCCACTCTGTGGTCTAAGTGTAAACTTTCCCATTCCTCCTAATAAACCCAACTCCTCTTTCTAGTCTGTAAATTGACTCCTGACTTTCACTTCACTACCACTTCTTAATAAATTCTTCTTAACAAGTGAACAAGAACAGAGGATAATTTTCCCACAACACTTGAATTAGAATGGGTTCAGGGTTCAGGTTCTGGATGAACCCCTGCTATCTATATGCAGGATTTAAACCCAGACCTGAACCAAACCACAAACCCTCTAAATTTTAACATATTGAAAATGCACTAAATTTTAATATATTGAACCATGCCTGAACCTGAACCCAATTTTTCAGGGGTATGAAGCCCTGAGTAAAATAAGGGAAGCTGGGAGCTTCCTGAAGGATCCACTGTAATAGAGGCCCAAAAGACAAGAGGTTAATATAATCAAACATAAATGTCAGAGAAGAGGCAAGCATCATAAAGAAATCACAGGGACTGGAGAGGCTGCCTGCGGTTCCTGCTGCATTGGGATTCCTTGATGTGGGCTCTGACCATTCAACTACTTCTCTTTCTTTCTTTTCTTTTCTTTCTTTCTTCCTTTCTTTCTTTCTTTTCTTTTTCTTTTTTTATGGTGCTGGGTTTTGAATTCAGGGCTTTGCACATGCTAGGCCAGTGCTTGCTCTACCACTGAGATATGTCCTCCCCCCTATTTCTTTTTCTTCAGTAATTATCAGACTACACCACCCAGTTTTAGGATTGGAAAATAGGGCTCCTGAGAAGGGTCCCCTTGCTATGGAGAGAGGTGGGGCAGAGTTGAGCATTAGGGTCAGGTTCGGGTGTGAAGCTCCAAGCTTAGAGCTGACTCATACATGGCAATGCTCTACTCTGTTCCCCTAACACAAAACATTGTGCTTTCCCCTCAGTGGTGGGCCTTTTTCTTTCTGAACAATCAGTCTGGAAATGTTAGAACTGCATGAGATGGCATAGGTTTTCATCAGGCCACCTCCTCAGGGGCCACACACAGGGTGTAGTGCCTTTTCAGGGTTGCACAGGTGATTGTAGGATGAGGAACAAATGCCAGTCTGAAGCACTTGACACCACACTGCTTCCTTCTGCGTGAGCTCTTAGCCCAGTTGCTATATTGAAAGATCTGGTACTCATCCAGGCTCCTCCACGTGCAAATATAGAGAGCTGATGCTCTCTAACAAGGAAAGTATCAGGGGAAGGAAGTGGCAACACTGGCTTCTTGAGTATCAGCAAGTTGGTCAGCAATGATTTGGGGAGGTACAGGTGTCAGCAGGTTTTAGGGGTGTTGTACTCTAAAATCTTAGCCTGCCCTGAGGAGTTCCCCTTCTTGAGACCTCCACTCAGGGTAGATGCCAGGTGCTTGGTTCCATGGCAAAAAAGAATTTTAGGATGAATCAGTAAGAGAGTGAAGCAGTTTCAAGTTTATTAGGGAAAGGAAAGGGTTAGTGCATATTTCAGAGCAAACGTGGGCATCTAGAAAGAGAGAGAGAGGCATCCCTAGGTGTCCTTACAGTGGGTATATGTGTTATTTGGGGCTTTTGAAGTTACATTGTGCAACGGTGTCCCAGGAGGCATCTGATATAGATTTACAGATTGGAAAAGGAACATTGTTAACATTGTTAGATTGGGATAGTCTAGGAAATTTCTATGATATCTAGTCACAAGGAAATTACCTGAGACTGTTGACTTTAATTATAGCCTATAAGCTGATTTGGTGAGATTCTCAGGCAAGCAGGGGTTTCTGTAATCCTCACAACAGCCTTTCTTTTTTATTTGTGCTGGAATTCTTGGCTGATAAGACTCAGACCAGATCCTGGGTTGAAGAACCTCTTTCCTTCCCATGTCCCCCCAGTTTTACCTGTCTTTCTATCCTGCCTCACAGAGAGCTGTGGAATTGGCATTGGAGAGCCCAAGTTCAAGGGCTATTTAGTATCTTTATATACCTTTCCAACAACAGTAATCATGACTTCTCTAAATCTATTTATTCATTGTAAAAGAGAGAAACAAGAGATTTTTGTTTTTTGCTTTTGAGACAGAGTCTCACTATGTAGCCCAGGCTGGCTTTCAACTTGCAATCCTCCTGCCTCAGCTTCCGGATTAGTGAGATTATAAGTGTGTGCCACCAAGCCCAGCCACAAGAGATTTTTTTTCAATGTTTAAATGAGATGTTTTTTAAGGGATTTTTTTTCAATGTTTAAATGAGATGTTTTTTAAAAGCACTTTAAAAGCCAGACCAGACTGTGCAAATATGAGATACTATTAATTAAAATTTTGCAAGTGCTGAGGAAGATATAATAGCTTAGGCTCTCAAATTACCTTTCAGAAAGAGTCAAGACAAGATAGTGCTGGGCTGGAAAACCCTTAGGGCAAGGGGCCATTACACATATACATGATCATCATTATTGTTATTATTACCCATGAGGGACTGCCACAAGGGTTGTGAAATGGCTTCAATCTAAAAAAATCCTTGGGTTGCATGTTCTGGTAAATTTATGGTTTTGAAGGTAAATGACTTGTGGACATTGCAGTCCTGGGCTGCTGTAGCTTCATTAAAATTTAGGGCTCCATCATTGCAGACGGCCTACCGCGTCCCTCTTCTGAGGAACACGGGCGCCCTCTTGTGGAAGCTTGCTAGTAGGACTCCTTGGCACTGCAAGGGTGTGATATCTGGCAGGCCGCTAGGGGTGCTATAGATAGTAAGGACTGGTGGAGCCCAGGGAGGGGCACTGGTCACTGTAACAGCTTTAGGACTGGCAGGTTTCTTTCTGCCTGCTATGTGTTTGGGAAGGGCTTGGGAGGTTTTATACTTCAGGAACATCTCTCTGGTCCAGTCCTTATCATCTAAAACATGCCTAATTGTCAAGGTGGAAGTTTCTTTTTCTTCCAGGAGTATCAAAAGCAGTTGATAAACCAAACCTCTTGTTCATTCACATTTAAAATTGGTGATTGCCTTAAGAGGGAATTTGGACCAGGTGGAGCAGGAAAGAAGGGCATGTTGGTGAGAACATGCCAGTGTCCTCCAGGGACTGCGTCTGCCCTCCCTTTACAGTAACGCTCCCATCCTGCCATGGCTCACTGATGCCTGGAGTATGGGCCGAGATCACAGGAAAGGGCTGGTTGTGCGCCCATGACTTCTGAGGCACTGGACCAGCGGGGGCGGGGTGGGGAGGGGTAGGGTGTGACGTAGGTCCTCACTGCAGACTGACGCCCCAGCCTGGGTGCAGGCAGAGGGGGAGGGTTTCTGGGCTGGCAGGCCTCGCTGGCTCTGAGCCAGGGAGGCTCCTAGGGTTGCTCATTGGGCTCTTCCTGCAACGTGGGCTTGTTGGAGAGAGGAGGTGACCTTCTTGGATGTCAGAATCCAGGAATGCCATCCTGTACGAGGGCCTTCCTTCCCATGTCTCTCTTGTCTCTGCTTCTTTCTGTGTCAGAAAGCTGTTCACAATTTTCTCATGGATTCACCAAGAAATAAATATAAGTTCTCAGCCAGTACCCAAATCATTTTAAATATCACCCAAGGAAACTGATAGTGGTGACTATGTGATAAAATTTGTCACTGACTACAAATTAACAGAAGAATAAGTCTACCTTACCAAATTTACAAAATTTGACAAGAAATTTTTGAAGAAAGGAAAATTGCCAGTTGCAGCTGCTATAATTCCTAGACTATGTGGACCTGAAGCTGGTGATGAATCATCTTTATGAAACTTTTAACTGCACGGTAAAATGGATTAAGAAATTGTGTTAGAGCCAGGTGCAGTGGTGCAAGCTTGTAATCCCAGCAACCTGGAAAGTAGAGGCAGGAGATTGGGAGTTTGAGGCCAGAGGCAGCCTGTGCAATTTAGTGAGACCTTGTCTCAAAATAAAAAATAAAAAAGGGGCTGGGGATGCAGCTCAGTGGTACAGCACTTACTAGCATATGTGAAGCCCTTGAGTTTGACCCTTGGTATGGGAAAAAAAAAAGAATTATGTCGGTTACTTTTGCATAGCTATGACCAAATACCCAATAGAAATAACCTAAAGGGGGGAATTATTTATTTGGCTCATGGTTTTAGGGGGTTCAGTCCACCTTGGTGGGAAGGGTGTGTCAGAGCAGAGCAAAGCAGCCCTCATCATGGTGGCCAGGAAGCAGAGAAGAAGGAACACAGGAAGGGGCCAGGGCAAGATTTAGCCCTCAATGACCTGCTCCAAGTGACCTACTCCTTCACCTAGGCCCCACCTCCTTCCTTTCACCACTTCCTAATAACACCATAATATTAGGAATCCATCAAGGGATTAACCCATTCATTAGATCAGAACCCTCATGCTCTAATTATCCCTGGAGATGCCCTCACAGATACACCCAGAGGTGAGCTTCACTAATCCCAGTGATTATCAATCCAGTCAAGTTGATAATCAGGATTGACCATCACAGAATGCAAGCTGCATTAAAGGAGTTCACTCTGAAAAATGCTTGCTCAGTGAAAACTTTGCACCTTCTGTGTCCACATCCATGTCAGTCACTCTTGACTGGTGTGTAGGTCCCCTTAGTGGCATCTGTGAAAGTTACTGACCCACTTTGTACCTTATCTACATGTAGAACAACTCCGGTTTCAAACACTGAACTTGGAACTTTCTTTGCACTCAGGCTCTTAACTTTCCCCTTGTTCCATTCCCTACCATCTCCACTACCTTTTAATGCCGAGTATGAAACTCAGGGCCTCACACATGCTAAGCACGTACCCTACCACAGAGGCATACCCTGGCCCCTACCACTTCCCATTTATAGATCACTGTCTTTCCTTCCCTGGAATGTTTCTGTCCCCAAAGACTCCATCTCTGGCTTACTTATGTCACTACATGTGAGCAATTTCAAACCATCTCCTAGGTTTAACTGCTACTTCTGTGCTGACAACTACAAAATAGCTCTCCCTAACTGTAGTAGTCATGCTTCTTAGCTTCAGCAGCAGCAACAATAACAAAATATTGTGTAACTTAAGCAGAAAAGAGATTTACGGAATGAAATTAAGTTTCTCAAGAAATGATAAGAAAGATGAAGAGGTGAGGCTTAGGAAACGGGCAGGAGCGAGGAGGAAGCAGTGGCCACAATCCCACCAGGGTCATGCCACAGGGGTCATCTGGGCAGGATCTACTTCATCTCTATGCTCACACCACTGCCACTGGACACAGGCCACACCAAAGTTGCCAGAAAGAACACCAGCTGTCCTGCTCCTTCATGTAGCTTACCTGAGGAGTGGGCCACGAGGCGGCCACTGCCCACACTCTGGCTGCCAGGGGAAACGGAGCCTCTGGTCTTGGTGGGAAGAGGGATCCTTCCTCTCACCATGATCCACCCAGTGGCAGATTCTGCAAGTGCAGGAAGTGGATTCAGAGTCAGGGGACCCACCAGGCCCAAAATATTTACCATTTGCTCCTTTTCACAAAAGCTGTCCTGGCTCTGTTTTAGGTGAAGAAGTTGTGTGGCACTGCCACTGGTGGCACAGCAGAGGAATACAGCTCAGCGTGGCCACCGAGCCTGAGGAGTTCCCCTAGTTGGGTCCTCCACTCAGGTTAACCTGGGTCCACGGCTTCATCACAGAAAGGAATTTCAGGATGAGTCAGTGAGAGTGATATAAAGTTATAGAGTTTATTAAGCACATACTTTAAAAACATGTGGACACTGGTGGAGGGGGCGGGGTGGGGTGGGGGGTCCCAGGACACAGACATGGGCTTCCCAGGAAAGCCAAAAAGAAAAAGCCTGTGTTCTCTCCAGTTTTCTTTAACCTACGGCATGCCCCATGTGATGTCAGCCCTGGGTGCCCAGCTCTGGGTGTTCAGGGTGATGTGAGCCTCAAGCACCTAAAAGGCCCCTGTCATGGGCTAGGGAGGTGCCACTAAGAAGTTCTATTATCTAGGCTTAAGAAACAAGTCACGAGGGAGTTCCCTGGGCATGTGTTTCAAAGAAGCACAGAATTACAGAGGGCAAAACAAGGGCAAACTCAAAGGTTACAGACATTTTTGAACCCAAGCATGGCTTATTACTATTTTACCATTGTCATTATGTAAAATGTCTCCCCAAAATAATGTCTCTACACAGGCAGTCCTCACAGCAGGTTTTTTTAGTAGTTGTGTCAAAGTTCTCGATTCTTAGCTGGCAAGACTCAAAGCAGATTCCAAGGTGAACGCTCTTTCCCTTTCTATGTCCCCCAAATTTCCCTGTCTTTCTATGCTGCCTCAGTGCCTGGCTTGCATTATCTTTGGCCTTGTGTCTTTTTGGTTCTGGTTGGTTCCAGGTGCAAATAACAACCAACTATCTTGTTTAAGCACAAGTTCCTAAGCCTATAGATTACTGATCTTAGGGTTCAATTTCTTCCCCATCCTATTCCCAATTTAAGAGTGGTTATCTTGTTGTTGTTGTTGTTGTTGTTGTTGTTGTTGTTGTTGTTGTTGTTAGGTGCCGTCGAGTCTAGTCTGACTCACAGTGACCCTATGTACAGCAAATCGAAACACTTGCTGATTCTGTGCCAGGCATACGATCTTATTTATGTTTAACCCCATTGTTGCAGACACTGTGTCAATCCATCTGGTGGAGGGTTTTCCTCTTTTGCATGGCAGGTTATCTTGACACAGTCAGAAACAACAGTCTCCTATGAGCAGTCCATACTCTAGTCCATTCTTTCCCAGGAGTGGGTCTTTCCCTTGTAGAGAGACTTTGGAGAAGCTTGAGAAAAATTTAGGACCACAAGCTTATTTCCTGTTATAAGCTGTTTTCTATATAATCATTTTAGTGATTAAATGCAGTGACCTCAGTCCCTCCTTCCCTAAAGCTCCAAATTCTTGGACTCTCAGACCAGTTAGATTGCAGGATTCCAGCAGAGAAAGTAACATGGTCAGCAGAGCTGTCCTCTCATCCATGTTCCTTGCAGACTGGCTAGCTCTCCCCTAGAACCATCCTTCTCACTGTTCATTCTAAAATGGGCAAAGAGCACCCAAATAGGCCAAAATTCTGATTTTTTTCCTTAGCCTCTTCTCTCTTTAAGCTGATCATCTCAGGTATTTGTTACAGTAAAGGAAAGTAACTAACACAGTCCATATTTCAAACCAACAGCTGACATAGCTTTTTATAAACTTGTAAGCAACCAGGGATGGAGTGGAGGAAAGAGGCATGCGTGCAGGGAGTTAGAGGTCTTCGAGTCAGTAAAGACAGCTTCATCAGCTGAGGAGGGCCTGAGTATCAGCTGGCAAGGGAGGCCCAGTGGCAGGTCAGTGTGGAAGGTGCTGTGAGTTCTCAGATCTTCCCAAATGCCCTTGTTACAATTCTGGGGGTCACGGTCTCCCTGAACAATGCCCGGCTGTATAATATACCTAGGGAATTTGTCAATTCAGCAGATGTTGAAATTTTGCAATACAGCTCTGTGCTTGGTTTTCAGCCACTTTAGCCTTAAGAGACTGTAAATAAGATATTGTTTTAGGACATTGTTGGAAAGTCTCTGAGTTGACAAAGTAGAGATTTAAGCTTCTCATTTCTTTTTTAAACTGACCAGTCCTCTTAGGAGAAGTCACACTTACAACATCCATCTGATTCATGCTTTTCATTTTGTTCAATGCACGTAGCAATATGGTCTTCAAAGTTTTGTCTTAATGAGTTCTTCATTCCAGGTGACTCTAAGTGATAATTTAATTTTAGCCATTTACCACTGAGTGCCAGAAGCTGCCTGATTCCCTGGATATCAAACGGGCCTTACTGCCCTGAACTCTGATAACCAATCTTCTAGTTGATCCTCCAATTTCCTTGCATCTCTACCCTGTAGAGTTCTTTACTAGTTGGGGCCCTTGAGTGCAAACAATAGAAACCAGCTTTGGTTGACTTCATTGAAAAGGAATTGACTTAGAGAAGATAGTGGAGTGTGCACAGGGTCTGCCAGGGCCTGAAGAGCAAGGCTTGGAAAATGAGCAGGATCCAGGGCAGATGGGTGAGGGTCACTATTGCCACCTGCACAGGATGCACACAGCACACTGTTGGTCAGCACAGGGTGCCGGATGAAATATCAACTATCCTCTGCTTCTTAGTTTTGCTTTGTTTTACTAATGTGAAAAGTATTGAGTAGAATTAGTGGATGGGCTGCACCTGGGTCATGTGACCTGTGATCCCAGCTCTCCTCTGGTGTGAGCCAAGCACAGTGGCCCACGCCTATAATCCCAGCAACTCATGAGGCAGAGGCAGGAGGATCGAAAGTTGGAGACCAGAGGCAGTCTGCACAATTTCGTGAAAACTTGTCTCAAAAAGTAAAAAAAACAAATGGGCTGGAGGTGTAGCACAGTGGTACAGCATTTGGAAAGCATGCAAGCACAAGGCCCTGGGTTCAAACCCCAGTACAGCAAAAAAAAAAAAAAAAAAAAAAAAAAAGTCTGAAGGCCTGAGAATTAGGAACTGTATGTGCAAGGTCAGGAGATGATGGATGTCCTAACTTCAAGAGAGAGAACCAGAAAGGGAGGGGCAATTCATCTCTCTTCTGCACTTTTATTCTACTTGGGTCCTCCATGAATTGGTCAATGCTCACTCATAATTGGAAAGAAGAATCTTCTTTAGTAAGTTTTCTGATTCAAATGCTAATCTGTTCTGGAAACACTCTCACAGGCACACCCAGCAATAATGTTTTACCAGATGTCTGGGTATCTATTAGCCCAGTCAAGTTGGCACATAAAACTAATCATCATAGGTTTCAGCTAACCATAGACCAGTGGGGAACCAGAGGTGGAAGTGTATTGTTTAGACAAGGAAATCAGAGCTGGAGACTTTATATATCTGGCATCATCTATTTTGGAGTGATAATGGAAACCATCAGAGCTATCTTGAAAGGAAAGCAAAAGACCAAAGGGAGGGGTTGGCAGGAATAAAAATCTTTGCAATGTGATCAGACCAAGACATAGTGCTACTAATGAATAGAACAAATAAACTTGTTCTACATGAATTTTCCCCCACACGTCTGTCAGTTTGCCGCACTGTGGGGGCTTGTGTGTTGTGACAAGGCTGAAAGCTATGCCACCGGTGTTTCAGATACCAGCAGGGTCACCCATGGTAGACAGGTTTCAGCTGAGCTTCCAGACTAAAACAGACTAGGGAGTAGGCACCGGCAAAGTGTTCCCGAAACAACTTGCCATTGAAAACCCTGTGGATAGCAAAGAAACACTGTCAGATATAGTGCCAGAAAATGAGCCCCCCCAGGTTGGAAGGCACTCAAAAGACTACTGGGGAAGAGTTGCCTCCTCAAAGTAGAGTCTACCATGATGACGGAAATGGAGTAAAGCCCCAGGGACCTCTACTTGCTGATGTGACACGACTCAAAATGAGGAGAAACAATTGTAAACATCCATTAATAATTGGAACATGGAATGTATATAGTATGAATCTAGGAAAATTAGAAATAATTAAAAGAGAAATGGAGTGCATAAACATTGATATCCTAGGCATCAGTGAGCTAAAATGGACCGGCATGGGCCACTTTGAGTCAGATAATCATATGGTCTACTATGCTGGGAATGACAAACTAAAGAGAAATGGGGTTGCATTCATCATCAAAAAAGACATCTCAAGATCTGTCCTGAAATACAATGTTGTCAGTGATAGAATAATATCCATACGTCTATAAGGAAGGCCAGTTAATATGACTATTATTCAAATTTATCCACCCACCACTAAGGCCACAAATGAAGAAAGGGAAGATTTCTACCAGCTTCTGCAATCTGAAATAGATCAAACATGTGATCAGGATGTACTGATAATTACTAGTGACTGGAACACAAAGGTTGGAAACAAAGAAGAAGGTTCAGTAGTTGGACAATATGGTCTTGGTGACAGAAAGATGCGGTAGACTGCATAATAGAATTTTGTCAGACCAATGACCTTTTCATTGCAAATACATTTTTTCAACAACATAAACAGCGATTATACACATAGACATCACAAGATGGGACATACAGGAATCAAATTGACTATATATGTGGAAAAACCTCTATATTAAATGTCAAAACAAGACCAGGTGCTGATTGTGGATCAGACCATCAACTTCTCATATGCAAGTTCAGACTGAAGCTGAAGAAAATTAGAACAAATTTTTGAGAGCCAAGATATGACCTTGAGCATAACCCACCTGAGTTCAGAGACCACCTCAAGAATAGGTTTATTGCATTAGATACAAGTGATAGGAGACCTGACGAGTTGTGGCATGACATAAAAGATATCATTCAAGAAGAAAGCAAAAGGTTATTAAAAAGACAAGAAAAAAAGAAAAGACCAAATTACATGTCAAAAGAGACACTGGACCTTGCCCTTGAACCTAGAGCAGCTAAAGCAAAAGGAAGATATAATGAAGTTAAGGATCTAAACAGAAGATTCCAAAAGGCAGCTTGAGAAGACAAAAACAAATATTATAATGACATGTGCAAAGAGCTGGAGGCAGAAAACCAAAAGGGAAGAACACGGTCTGTGTTTCTCAAACTTAGAGAAGTAAAGAAAAAATTCAAGCCTCAAGTGGCAATAGTGAAAGATTCTACAGGGAAAATATTAAACGATGCAGGAAACATCAAAAGAAGATGGAAGGAATACACAGAGTCATTATATAAAAAAGAATTGGTAGATGACCAACCATTTCAAGAGGTTGCATATGAAAGGAACCAATGGTATTCAAGGACAAAGTGGAAGCTGCCTTGAAAGAACTAGTGAAACACAAGTCTCCAGGAATTGATGGGATACCAACAGAGATGTTTCAACAAACAGATGCAGCACTGGAGGTGTTAACATGTTTATGCCAACAGATTTGGAAAACAGCTACCTGGCCAACTGACTAGAAGAGATCCATATTTGTGCCTATTCCCAAAAAAGGGGATCCAACTGAATGTGGAAACTATCGAACAATATCATTAATATCACACACAAGCAAAATTTTACTAAAGATCATTCAGAAGCGACTGCAGCAGTATATAGAGAGGGAATTACCAGAAAATCAAGCAGGATTCAGAAGAGGGCAGGGAACCATGGACATCATTGCTGATGTCAGGTGGATATTAGCCAAAGGCAGAGAATATCAGAAGATGTCTATCTATGTTTTATTGACTATGCAAAGGAATTTGACTGTGTGGATCCTAACAAATTATGGATAACACTTTGGAAAATGGGAATACCAGAGCACCTAATTGTGCTCATAAAGAATCTGTACATAAACCAGGAGGCAGTTGTTCAAATAGAACAAGGAAACACAGCCTGGTTTAAAGTTGAGAAAGGTGTGCATCAGGGCTATATACTTTCACCCTATCTCTTCAATTTACACGCTGAGCAAATAATCCGAGAAGGTGGACTTTATGAGGAAGAACGTAGCATCAGGATTGTGGGAAGACTCATTAATAACCTGCGTTATGCAGATGACACACCTCTGCTTGCTGAAAGTAAAGAGGATTTAAAACATTTACTGGTGAAGATCAAAGATCATAGCCTTCAATATGGGTTGTGACTAAACATCAACAAAACAAAAATCCTTAAAACTGGGTCAGTATGCAACTTCACAATAAATGGAGAAAAGATTGAGGTTGTCCAAGATTTTGCTTTGCTTGGCTCTATAATCAATATCCGGGGAAGCAGCAATCAAGAAGTCAAAAGATGCATTGCTCTAGGAAAAGCTGTGGCAAAAGATCTCTTTAGAGTATTGAAAAGTAAAGAGGTCACATTGAAGACGAAGGTGCGTTTGACCCATGCCATGGTATTTTCAGTTGTATCATATGGTTGTGAAAGCTGGACATTGAACAAAGGAGACAGGAAAAGAATTAATGCCTTTTGAATAGTGGTGCTGGAGACATCTATTGAATATACCATGGACTGCCAAAAGAACCAACACATCTGTCCTAGATGAAGTGCAACCAGAGTGCTCCTTAGAAGAAAGAATGGCCAGACTCCGTCTTACATATTTCGAAGTCAGAAGTAGTCAGAAGAGATCAATCCCTAGTCAGAAGAGATCAATCCCTAGAGAAAGACATCATGTTTGGGAGAGTGGCAGGTCAACGCAAAAGAGGAAAACCCTCCACCAGATGGATTGACACAGTGTCTGCAACAATGGGCTTAAACATAAATAAGATGGTTTGCCTGGCACAGAATCAGCAAGTGTTTTGATCTGCTGTACATAGGGTCACTATGAGTCGGACTCGATTCGACGGCACCTAACAACAACAACAACATGAGTTTTAATGTTATGCATACAGTGAAAGCAGGTGAGCTGTAACAAGAGGCTTCTGAGGAAAATGTCTCACTCAAGAAATAACTGATGGGGGGTAATTTACTACTGTGTTAGGGCTTTTGTGTCCTTTTTAGATCCTATCAGCTAGATAGCAGCCTACTACCACATTCATGGAGGTACCTGTAGTAATAGGATGAGTTGTTTAAATCCCAGGCTATGTGGGAACTGGATTTACTTGTAATGATCTTAGACATCCAGTAGGGTAGAAGAGATTTCCAAAAAAGGTTGAAAATAATCTCAAACTAGCAATAGTTTTCTCCAGCAAGCACACCACAGCAATTTAGTGAAACAAATAAAAACCCAAAACTTTTTAAGGGGAACCCCAGTGAATCTTCTGTGTTGCAGTCTAAAGATCCATATTGCCATAACACGAGTAGAAGATGTTCTGAAAAATTCAAACAGAAGAAAAGTCACAGCTAACCTTGTATCTGATCTCTTCAGAGTGCCATGAAATTCTCCCCTAACTCTGTACTGGACTGAAAAGTTTGTCAGAGATGCATTGATTTTGGTCACAGTTAGTTGCTCTCATAGAAAAGATTTTTTTTTAACCCTGCTTTATTAGCCATGAAATGATTTTCTTTTTCATGCATATTTTAAAGTCCCAAGTTTAATAAAATCAAAAGCTTAAAAATGTTAGAAATGGGTAGAGCTGCTTTTCATGGTCCAGGGAAGAAATGTTCAGAGTGGAGCCTGAGGACCAGGGAGGCTCTGGAGCTCATCTCTTTGGGGATTGATCACTGCATCAGAGAGGAAAACAGAAGTTGGACCAGCTTCTCAGTTACTCTTCTCTTTTTTGTATTAAAGAAAATCATCTTTTTGGTTTATGACACTTTTCTAATTTGTTTCAGCTTAGCACTGAGATAATAGAGAGATAATAATGTGAAGGAGAAGTGTAGAAAAGTCGGAGTATAAATGATGTTATTTTACTTCAGTTTGAGAGGGGAATATATAGATAAAACAGACTTCAAGACAAAAAGTATTATGAGAGATAAAGGTGAGACATTTCATAATGTGAAGAAGACCCAGTCACTGAGAAGATATAACAAATATAAATGTATATCTGCTTAATAATAGAGTTTCAAACTGTATGCAGCATAAACTCATCACTTGGCAATTAACAGAAAAACTAGACCAAAAAAATCAACAAAGATTTAATTGATCTGAAAAATATAATCAGCTGCCTTGACCTAACTGATATTATAGAACATCATACCTATGACTTCAGAATCTGTATTCTTTTCAGGTGTGCATGCTATATTCTCACAAGATAGATCATCTGCTGGGTCATAAAACATGTCTTGATAAGTGTCAAAGGATTGAAATCATATAGAGCAAGAGTGTCTAATCTTTTGATTTCCCTAGGCGGTATCAAGTAAAGAGTAATTGTCTCAGGCTGCACATAAATTATATAATATAGTTGATGTATATACATAATAAAACTTTAAAAGATTTTTTTATTATATAGTTTAAAGAAATGAGAATAATATTAAAACTAGTGGGAAGTTTGAACTTGTTTTTATAAAACTAATCTATCAGTGCCTGGTTTGATGGAAATGGTAGCAACTCAGTGTGTTTTCAAGTAAATTTTGTGATGGTCAATTCATGGTGTCTAAATTTTAAAAAATATTGCCAGCAATTACTATGTTGTACTTGCTAAGTGTAGGCTGGGGTTTAGCTCAGTTGGTAGAGCGCTTGCTTTGTGCACTCTGAGGCCCTGGATTCAATCCCCAACACAGTAAAAATGGGAGAAGGGCCACCTGGTAGCCCACTCCTGAAAACAGTCATTGAAAATCCTATGAGTAGCAGAAAAGAACTAACATAGTGCCAGGCATAGCACAATGTCAGAGAGTGTTTCATTCTGTTGCACATAGGGTCGCTATGAATTGGACCTGACTCAATGGCATCTAACAACAACAACAACTTGCCAAATTGTCAAAAACTCATGTAATCTCTGATATGTTCTTATGTGGCTCTGAACAGCTTCAAATCACTTTGAATTCAACCTGAAAATATACAATTGACTGGATGGTAGGTGATGGCACTAACCTGACTCATGTTACCAATTGTGACACAATTACATTTATTGGAAGTTTAGAATTTGATCCCAGTATGTTGTAAAGAAGCATTAGGTGCCATTTTGTAAACATGCAGTATCACTTTAGAACTTCAAAATTGAAACTATGCATGAGGCCATGAAAAAAATAAATGCTAAAAAATATGATGTTAAAAGCTGTTGTGCTGCTGCATTACTAGCTGTCCTGGGCTGCATGCAACCCACAGGCTGTGGATTGGTCATGCCTGATATAGAATATTTTCTCTGATCACCAGGTAGTTACATGAAAAATCAACAATAATGCAAAATCTAGGAAAACTAAAGATACTGAAATGAAAGCACATCTAAATAATCTGTGTATCCCTAAGGAATTGAAGAGTGAATTTAGAAAATCTTTAAACTGATATGATAATAAAAACACAACATATCAAAGTTTGTAGGATGCAGCTAAAGCAATGATTAAGGGGAATTTTATGGTTTTAAATGCTTACATTAGAAAAAAGATCTACAGGGCCGGGCGCGGTGGCGCACGCCTGTAATCCCAGTGGCTCGGGAGGCAGAGGTGGGAGGATCGCAAGTTCGAGACCAGAGGCAGTCTGCGTAATTTAGCGAAACCCTGTCTCAAAAAAAAAAGTAAAAAAAATGGGCTGAGGGCGCAGCTCAGTGGTCCAGCACTTGCAGAGCATGCAGGCATGAGACCCTGGGTTCAACCCCCAGTACCCCCCCCAAAAAAAGAAAAAAGATCTACAGAGAATAATACTTGTGGTTATATCCTCCTTAGTTTATTTCATAAATTAATATTGAGCACTTAATTTTGAGTATTCAGTACAGAGAAGACCAGACAATGTCCCCGATCTCATGGTATTACTAGGGCAATGAGTCTGAGTGTTACCTGCATTACTGAAGAACTTCAGCAATACCTCAGCCCTTGTGTTCATATTTGAAAGAATTCACATGTGACACGGAAAATATAGCATAGAATATAGACAAGGTTGGTTGTAAGAGATAGTTCACCTTTAAGGAAAAATTACTAGGGAAAACTGAGGCACCTGGAGAAGGTTGGATAAACCTGGAAAAAAAGCTGTGTGACCTGGGAACAGTGGTGGGGGGACCTGCAGAATGGGAGGCAGCAGCTGTCATGCTTTTTGGTCTTTGGCATGTTTACACTCTGTTCGCTGTTTTGTTTTGTTTTGTTTCCCCCTGAAATAGGGTCTCATTTTGTTGTCCAGGCTGGTCTTAAATTTCTGGGTTCAGTGATCCTCCTGCGAAGCTGGATTCATAGGCATGTGCCACTATCTCTGGCCCCTGTTTACACTCTTGCCACTTTGTCAAAAACTAATATAATCTCTGATAAACTCTGATGTGGCTTTGAACAGCTTTAAATCACTCTTGCTTTCAACCTGATTATATACAGCTTAGAAAATACTCAGAATCCCCAATAGCTTCTGTCTCCAGTAGGGTTGCCAGAGAAAGTACAGGATGCCTAGTTAAATCTGAATCTCAGATTAGCAGCCAATCATTTTTTAGTGTAAGTATGTGCCATGCAATATTTATATTTTTATTTGTTAAATCTGGCAACTTAAATCCGTAGGTATTTGCTGGTTAGAAATTAAAACAGAAGTTTTAAAAATTATTCATTTAAAAGTAACAATAAGGACTGAGGATGTAGCTCAACAGTACAGTGCTTGTTTACCTGGCATATACGGAACCTGGGTGTGATCCTTGACACTGTGAAAAGACAAGTAACAATGGTAAACCCATTACACGTTAACATATAAATTTTATTTAAAAACTCATACTTTACTTGCCTTTAGTCTCAGGTACTCCAGAGAAAGAGGCAGGAAGATCATGAATTTGAGGCCAGCTAAGGAAATGTAGCAAGGCCTAGTCCCAAAACAAAAAACAAACCCCTCTAACACTGTGTTGTTGTTAGGTGGCATAGAATTGGGTCTGACTTATAGTGACCCTATGTCCAACAGAATGAAACACACCCCAATTCTATGCCAGGCACACGATCATTTTTATGTTTAAGCCCATTGTTCAGATACTGTGTCAATCCATCTAGTTGAGGGTCTTGGTTTTTTTTTTTTTTCATTGACTTGCTATTCTCCCAAACATGATGTCCTTCTCCAGGGATTGGTCCCTCCAGACTACATGTCAAAAATATGTAAGATGCAATCTAGCCATCCTTGCCTCCAAGAGAACTGGTTTGCACTTCTTCGAGGATGGATCTGTTGGTTCTTTTGGCAGTCCCTGGTATACTCAATATTTGTTTCCAGCACTATAATTCAAAACCATCATCAATTCTTTTTCTTTCTGCCTTATTCAATGTCCAGCTTTCACAACTGTACAATGCGACTGAAAATATCGTGGCATGAGTCAGGTGCACCTTCATTTTCAATGTGACATCTTTACTTTTCAGCACTTTAAAGAGGTCTTTTACAACAGCTTTTCCCAATGCAATGCATCTTTTGATTCCTTGACTGCTACATTCAAGGGTGTTGATCATAGAACCAAGTAAAGCAAAAATCTTGGACAACTTCAATCTTTTCTCCATTTATCATGAAGTTGTACATTGATCCAGTTGTGAGGATTTTTGTTTTGTTGGTTGGAGGTACAATCCATACTGAGGGCTGTGTTCTTTGATCTTCATCGGTAAATGTTTCAAATCCTCTTCATTGTCAGCAAGTAGAGTTATATCATCTGCATAACCCAGGTTGTTAATAAGTCTTCCTCCAATTCTGATGCCATGTTCTTCTTCATAAAGTCCACCTTCTCAGATTATTTGCTCAGTATAGAGATTGAAGAGATATGGTGAAATGATACAGCCCTTTCTTCCTAAACAAAAACTTATTTAGAAAGGCAGCATTGTTTTACATTTTCATAATTCTCTTTCATGTCTACCTTAATAGGAGATTTTGGCTACCTGTACTCAATCTATTGTGGTACATTGTTTTGGTTGAAGTATGTAAAGAAAATTACCTTTGCACAGGAAAAAGAAGGGATAATTATGGATTTTCTTCTTTGATGCAATGTCAAAATTTTGCAAGTGGTAGTTTGTTAAAGATTTCATTGCAGTACAAAATCTGAAGATGTAATAAACCTGTCAAACTTAGTTATGTTAAAATCTACTGATCTATATTGCACCTTAAATTGATATTTTATTCATGCATAATTTTGTAACATCATGCATAGATCATTTGGAAAAAATTGTTCATTGAATAGTACAGATTTTTGATACAGTGGCATTTTATTTTATAGTAACAAAATTCATATTTGTTGTTAGTACCAATCTCATAAAAAAGTATTAAGTACAAGGAAACTGATAAATTCCAGGTGGAGGACACATGTTTTCACAATTCTAATTTTTGCATGAAAATCCAATATTTTTCAGTGGCTATAAATATTATTTTCATTGGAAGGACAGGCTTACTTGCTCATTTGAAAAAATTTGTCTTCCAAATGCCCAATTCTGAATAAGTATGGCTTGCAAAAGAGTTGTTCTTTCAAGTAAAAACAGTGCTCTTGAAGAAAGTGGCCCATTCACTTGTCAACCCAAACAACCACATGAATGCTTTGATAGGAGAGAGTCTGCTCCCACAGAATGTTTCTCATTTCACAATATAGGATTAAAAATGTTTAAGGGTGAAGATTTAATAAAGTGAATGCTTATCATTTCAAAAAAGATCCATCCTCCTCCTCCTCAACCTCATCCTCTACCTCTTCTTTCTCCTCCTCCACCTGCTCCCCTTCCTCCTCCAAAGAGGGTCTTGTTATGTTGGCCAGGTTGGCCTTGAACTCCTGGCTTCAAACAATCCTCTTGCCTTAGCCTCCTGAGTAGTTGGGACCGTGAGCACACACTACTACTACAGCCATCTTTCAAAAAAGATGGTCTTAAAAGAAGCTGGCTGTGTTTTTCCATAAGGGTGTGTTGGTGAAATGCTACTGCTACAGTTTTATGCAATAGATTTGGTTCATGCTAAGGCACCAGCCCTTCTACTCACTGTTTGTACCCTCAGGGAAATGTTTACTCACTTTGTGTCCTCAGTAAAAATGTCAACACGGTGAAAAAAGCTGATAATGTCTCAGTAATGTTATGAAAATCATTTTGACTTTGCAGACCCTCTGAAAGTGCCTTGGCTTCCCTCAGGTCCCTGGGGGCCACACCTAGAAATCTGTTGATTTAGAGTTACCTGGTGTAAAGGTAAAGCCTTGGACCCTGCCTGCCCAAGAGGGAACAGAATAGAACCAGTTGCAAACTTTCCTCTGACTACCACCACTAGAACAGATACTGCTTCTGGATTATTTAAGAAAGAAAAGAGATTTACTGAATGCATCGTGGGTAGCTCACTACCCACTGTCAGGAGGCCTGTAGAGCCAGGCACGTGAAATGAGCAGGAAGAATCAGAATGCGGTTGTATGTTCAGAACGTGGGCCAGCATCACACTGTGGAAGTTACAAGATGAGGGATAGACACCCCCATGGTCTCTGCAATGTTGACCCCAGGATGTAGCATCTTGTGTCACTGACACTTCAGTCATGGTTTCTGGGGACTGCGGCCACAGCTGTTGTTCTCACCTTTGTCCCCTGGAAGACTTTGTCTGTGACTCAGAACAAACCTTTGATTGGCTGTGCCTGGGTCATTTGCTTATGTCCTACCTGTTCACTGAGCTGGGGAAGCAATTATGACCTGGTATCTCCAGCTCCTGTGGTGGATGAAGCTCCACTTCCTACCAAGACTTGTAAGAAGGGAAATTCTCCATGAACAGGAAAGAGATTTGGATGCTAAGCAGCCAAAAGTGAGAGCTGCCAGAGTCCACTTGGAGCTGCATGTTTGGTAGAAACTGGCCAAGCAACGATCACTAGAGAGACAGATTGAAGAAACCACCAAAGAAGAGAGCCCTGAGTGAGGTGGGCAGAGCCCTGGGAAGGAGCCTTGAGACCGCAGTGTTTGAGGCCGGATGAGAAGGAATGGCAAGAGGGGAGGAAGAGGGCTGTGTCCCAGAAGCGAAGAGGGAAGGGGCTTTAAGGAGCACAGAGTGGTTCTGGGTTGAATCCTGCCCAGAAACCTAGAAAGCTGAGGTCCAGGACATGCCCATCAGTGAAATTATAAAATATCTGCGTGGCTGCTCATTCCTCTCCATCTCCTCCATTGAACTGGAGTGTGGATTGTTGTTACCTTCCAGAAAGTCAGGGGAGGTGAATGCCATTTATTTTGCCAGACTGGAGGAGAAAGGATGCAGGCTGCATTTGAACACCATTCTCTAAGGACTAAGCTATCCTTGCCAGGGGGCCCCATTGAGTCCGTTGCTGACAGACAGCCTCATAGTCAGCACATGAGGAGCTGCAGAAAGATCTGTCTACCTTAAAAGATTTGCGAATAGCTATAAGCCACTGAGCAACACTTTATGGAGTATCGCCTGTGAAGTCAAGGATTGGGTCTTAGCCAAAGGACAAAAGAATAGCATGTTGAAGCAGAAAACAGATGGACATTTAAAAGTACATAGGAAACAAAAGGAAAAGAAGCACAAATGAACACAGACCCATCTTGTCCCTGGCACTTGCTTTAGTTCTCTGGGCCATGGTCCCTGGAGCTCCGGGCCCCTCTGCTTGGCCACTACCTGCTTCAGCCCCCTTACCCCACTCCTCAGGCTCCATTTGGACACCAGCTCTTTCGTGACTCCTCCCTGACTTGTGTGTCTACTTGAATATTCCTGTGCACCCTTGTAAAATTCTGACCTCTCTTGTCTTTCCCATTTGGGCCTGTTTACTGATCCTCTTGACTAGACAGAAAATCTTAAATGCAGGAGCTTGTTTATCTTATTTACCAATACAAGGCTTTCTCACAATTGCATCCCCAGCAGCTGGAACATAGTAGATTCTTAACAACTATTTATGGGATGAATATGCGAGTCAATAACTGAATTGCTTAAGAGCCTCTAAGTACTGAGAAGATAAAATGTGGAAGAATAATCTGAACTGTGTGGAGGAACCAGAAAGGCTTATTGGAAAGTAAAGTTCTGTGCAAGCTGAAGGAGGAAGACAGGCCCATTTGGTAGGGGTCAGGGATGCCAAAATGGAGAGTTGTATGTGATGGGGAAACATTTGCATTGCTGGAGGGGAATGTCTATTTTGGGTTGTGACTAGGGCTTTTCTAAGCAGTCTGAGTACTGTTGAGAGAGCATGGTCCTCCTGAGCTCATGTCATGGCTTGTTAGGATAAATGTAGGGGCAAAATGAGCCCTCCCTTTTGTACCCTTTTCTGCCACCATGCCTGCATGATGGCTTCTGCCCTGAGTGGCAGTGGCAGTGGCTGGAGTGGGGTGCAGGTGCCCTACAAGGAGGGCCAGCCCATGGGCTGTAGGGTTCTGTGAGCGAGGGATCCAGCCAGCCCTGGCCTTGTGTCAGGCACACCATCTGTGCCCTGGGCGCTGTTACTCTGCAGCTGCCACAGCCTAACTCAGGCATATTTGACACAAGCTTAGCAAATAGCTTTTCCAGGAGGTTCATACATTTGCAATCTGCTGTGCCACGTTTTTCCCTGCAACTGTCACCAAAAAAATGTTAAATTGGATCTGAGACCTGAAGGGTAATCTACAAATGCATGGACTCATCACAGAATTGGGAAGGAGATTGGGGCTCAGGTGGCCCTCTGAGTGGACTCTTCCTAGAAATTATACTGCTGTTATAGCACAAATTATGGCATCATATACAAGAGTAATTGTCACGTCTTTACTAGTGTATCTGTCTTTACACATAGATGTACCCCTTGGATGCTGCATGTAAACTGAATTTTTGTCTCTTTAATATAAAAGTAATGCAAGGTTTAACATTTTTCCTTTTGAAAGTTTTTTTGATTCATACATAATAATGATATCTAATTATGGTGTGCCTGCAGCCATAGCCCTGTGGCATCTGATCCCATCAGATCTCGGAAGCTAAGCAGGGTTGGCCCTGGTTAGTACTTGGAGGGAAGACCACCTGGGAGCACCAGGTACTATAGGCTTGGGAGACAGACCTGGCAACCCACTCTCCAAAAAATCAATCTGCCATTGAAAACCCTATGAACAGCAGAGAAGCACTGACAATAGTGTTTCGCCTGTTGTATGCAGGGTCGCTATGAGTTGAATACCGACTCGACTGGCACCTAACAACAACAACGGCAGCAACAATTATTGTGTACAGTGTAAAGTTTAGATTTAATGTAGCCTTTAATGTTACTTGAAATTAAGCATGGGAAATGTTAAAGCTATCCTGGAGCCAAACTTTTCTATATTTTCCTAAAGAGATTAATGATACTCATCTCTGGCATGTAGAAGAAATGAACATTCACTCATACTCACATTTACATACAATTGATGTGAGCAACAAACTGAGGGTCATTTTTATTTTATGTTGACATAAAGAATGCTTATTGAAGAATTCCTTAAAAGAGAGGGAAAGGCACTAAGACACTAAGATTTCAACTTCAGTGTTATCTATATAACATTATCCACACAAGAAAAAACACAAGTGCAAAACTGCACAGTATTCTTGTATGAACACTTTATAGTTCAGAACTGCATTTCTAAAGGAAAAAAAAAGCTTTTTGATATTTGAATACTCATGGAGGTTAAAGGTACTTACTACTTGAAGAAGAACTAAGGGACTACATTTCTGTTCCTGAATAAAATCTAATTACAGAAAAGACAAGTTTATAGCTATATAATATAAATTATTTGTGATTGGGAAGTCCCTAGATCCGGTTTTGTTTTGACTGAAATGACTGTCACTTCTCTCATTTCCATAATAGCTAAAAGCAACTTTAGCAGGAATTTGGTTTTCAAATGACCTTGAGTGTAACTTTGGGAGCCACAGCAATACATCTTAGAGTAAATAATTAATTAATTTACTTATTAAAAAAAGGAAAATACAAAACAAAATCAGTTATTTATTTTTGTGGTGCCCAGGAGCAAGCTTTTGCCACCTGTGTTGCTAAATAGAAGAGTGTGTCTTGTGGGTGGCTGTCCTCCCTGACTGGAGATAGAATGGGTAGTAAAAATGTAGCTCCCCTTCAAAATAAAGAATGCAGAGCTGAGAGTGCAAAGAGATGGAACTTGCACATGCCTGTTGAGCCTTGGATCCAACTGTTCTTGAAGTTGTCCTTCAGGATGAGATGTTTTGGATACTTAGTATTTCCATTAGCTATTTTAACTGAGTTTCTGTCACTTGCAACCAATAAGGTCTGGATAATAAATTTTTATTTCCTGATTATTAAGTAATGAATGACCTGGAGTTTAGCTCAGTTGGTAGAGTGCTGCTTTGTGCTCTCTGAGGCCCTGGGTTCGATCTCCAGGACTGCAAAGAATGGGAGAAGGACATGACAATCCACTCCCAAAGCAATCCTGAAACAATCAGCCATTGAAAACCCTATGAGGGTCGCTGTGAGTTGGACCCTACTTGATGGCATCTACATGGCATTACAAAAACAAGTAATGAACATACATTTCTTTGATAATATAATATAATAAACAAACAAATAAACAAATATTAGGATTTCAGCTCAGTGTAGAATGCTTTTTTAGCATGCACAAGACCCTCCCTGGCTATGACTCCTGGTATTGAAAGAAAGAAAGAAGGAAAGAAAGAGAGAAGAGAGAGAGAGAGAGAGAGAGAGAGAGAGAGAGAGAGAGAGAAGAGTAACACAAAAGTGAACCTATACACATAACTGTAGCCCATACTTAGGTCAAGGGCTCCAGTTCTCTGATTTCTGAGACAAGCAAAGTGACCTCAGGTGCCATCTTCACTTGGTTTCATTATCTAGCTGTGAAAAAGCTATGTTTGGGGTAGTGGGAATCAATCAGACTTCTGCTGCTCGATGCCACTGTACCACTGTGGAAAATCTTTTGTAAAAATTTCCCTAAATTGATCAAAGTGAAGGAAAAAAAACCCAGGAAACTGCTATATAAATCATCTTGTATTGCATGGGAAAATTTTCCTGAGTTTGTGGCCTTAAGTAAAGTTACCTTTGGCATTTTCTCCTCTAAGGTAGTGTTTATCTTTTAATTTTTTATAGTTCTTTAAAGGAATAAAGTTAAGATTACACAGAACAAAATTTAAGAGAGCTAGTAGTTGTAGGAGTTTTAGAAAGATGCCTGAAAAGCAGAAACATTGAGAACAGAAATGGAATTGTGTCAAATTAGCCCAAGAATGGTGACATTTACGGGGTACTTGCCATATGTCAGACTTGAAACTAACACTTTTTAAAACTTAACAAAAAGTAATTTTAGTGTACAACTCAATGAGTTTCATTATGACATTTCCATATATGCATATCATTATACGTTGCTACTGTTCACCTCCTCTGTTACCTTCTCATGACCCTCCTCCCCTCTTTGAGTCCCTTTCTCCCCACCAATGGTCTCCCTTCTGCAGATGCACAAATCCCCCCCAAAACAATAAGAAACATGAAAAAGCAAGATACCACGATTGTTCCAAAAGATCTTAACTCTCCAACAAACAAAACCGAAGACAATGGAACAGCTGAAATGCTGGACAATGAATTCAAAAGTCTAACCAGAAAAATGATAAATGACCTTAAAGAAGATAAAAATAATCAGAGGAACAAACTGAGAAAGTCAATGCAGGTTCTGAATGAGTAATTTAGCAAGGAAATTGAGATTATGGAAATAAAAACAAATGGAAATTTTAGATATGAAAAACACAATAAATCAAGAACAATAACATGAAACTCAGCCATGTCAGTGCACATAGGGAAATGAGGCCCCTCAGGCACAGCTAGGCTGGCTATAAATTGGCATAGCCATTCTGGAGAGCCAAGTTGTAGCATGTGGTGAAATTAAGCGCACACCTCTGACACATTAGTTACAATCTAGAAAAAAGGAACATAAACGCCCTGCTCCTGGTGAGGCATTGGAAGCCACCAAGAGCCTTCCATTAAGGGACAGATAAATCAAGAATATCCTTTGGATTATATGGCAGCTAGATGCTACATTGCCAAAACTATATGATTATACTGCAACAAGGATGAATTGCTGACTAGTATTTACATCAATTAGAATCAAAAATACATACAAAACTTCATAGCTTACAAAATATTTACATTTCCAGGCATATCATTTCCAAGGATATATAGATATATAGAATATTTTAGAATGGGTTTGTATTGCTGGGAGGGGTTTGAGAGGGGATTGTATTAAGCATGTCTTTCTTTTTTTCTTTTTTGCTGTACTAGGGTGTTGAACCTCACACATGGTAGGCAAGTGCTCCGCCACAGAGCTGCACTCCTGTTCTTTTTATTTTGAGATAAGGGTGAGATGTCTCTGGCTTTGAACTTGTAATCCTCCTGCCTCAGCCTCCTGATTTGCTGGTATTACAGGCATGTGCCAGGGTGCCTGAATCTTTTTCTGACTGTTATTTCTCTGCTGATACTGATTCCAAAATCATATTTTAAATATTAACTCTCAGGTCAGAAGCTGTGACACACACCTGTAATCCCAGTGACTTGGGAGGCAAAAGCAGGAGTATTGTATGTTCAAGGCCAGCAGCAGCCTGCCTGACTTAGTGGGACCCTGTCTCAAAATAAAAAATAAAAATGGGGACGGGGTGGAGTGCTTGCCTAGCATGTGTGAGGCCCTGTGTTCAACCTTTCCAATACTGAAAAAAAAAAAAAAGAAAAAAAAAACAAAAAAAATTAAGACTATTTTTCTTCATTCTCATCTGCTTGGAATAATCCTTAAGAATAAAAGACTTAAATTGAAATCCTAGTCCTATCCACAGCAGTAAATCATAAATCATTATCTTAAATTTTAGGGAAAAGAAGAAATTATCAGGAAAGTCTTCTAGTGGTACCCTGAAGATTATGGAGTTCATATGTGTGAAGTGTTCAGAACAGTGGTTAGCACAAAGTAGAGACTATACATAAATGTTTGCTAAAAATTTAAATTAAAAAATCTAAATATCAAGTTAGACATTGGTGCAGTAATGCAAATTTTTGGTGGTGCACAAGAACACAAGTTCTGCAGAGGATGTTGAGAGAAGAAGTTTTCACCTTTTTATAGTAAAGAAATAAGCCTTTCAATGCTGACTTTCTTTTTTCCAACAAAGAAAAGAGAGAGAGAGAGAGAGAGAGAGAGAGAGAGAGAGAGAGAGAGAACCTCACTAATCTCAAAGCTTTAAATAAAACTAATTTCCTTGAACAAGACTTGTTATTACTTGGACAGAAAATGAAATGGCTTTCACTACTCACCAGCAGAGAAACCACATGAGTCAAGAGTATAGAATGTGCCAATTAATAGTGAGTTGCTGGCGGGCTCTCTTCCTTGGAAGATGTTGGCTTAGCCAACTTTACGAATCATGTCTTCTTTTCCCAAAGAACTTATATTCCCTTCATTTGTGAGAAGTGACATTAGGGTGAACAGCTCCTGGAATTCACCCCACTAGATAATGTAAGTTATATTCTAACTGACCCTTCCCATCAATTCTTGAATATTGCATGTTTATGGCATAATTAGTCGTTGATAAGGAAGAAAACTCCATAGGTCATTTTCTATGCAAGTATAGTGATTTTTGGAATATTTAATAGCAGGAATGGGAATATAAGAGCCATAAGTAAATCAGTTATTTTTGCTTTCACTTGGAAATTTTGTCACCATAAAACTCTCAAAGAGAAGTTTTCATAAATAGATGTTGGAAGATTAGAAGGCAGGGTTTGATGAATGTTTCATTCTGTACCCCAAAAAGGTTTTTTTCATTTTCGTTTTTATCTATTTACTTAATTTTTGTGGTACTGAGTGGGTGAACCCAGGGTTTTGTGCATACTTTATAAGTGCTTTACTGCTGAACTGTACCCACAATCCCTTTTTATTTTTTATGTTAGACAGAGTCTCACTAAGTTATGCAGGCTGCTTCTGGACTTGAACTTACATGATCCTCCTGCCTCCACCTCCTGAGTCGCTGAAATTACAGGCCTGTGTCACTGCACTGGGCCTCAAAAAAGGTATTTTTATACCACCAATTCTTTCTGTGAGAAAAAATTCTGCTCTGCCAAAGAGAGCATATTTCAGAGAGAATAATTTAGGAAGCCCAGGGACCTCAGAAACTGTCAGAAGAGGCAAAACAGAGTTGCATAGCTTTCACAGAGCCTCTCATTGCTTTGGAGAGAAAACAGCAAATGCATTTTATAAGGAAATTTAATTTTAATATGTTGAGTTTTACCTCAGTACATTTTGCTTATTTTCTTCATGTTTAATGTTTTATGGAGCTCATCCTACAAAAAACAGTCTTTCTTAGGTGCATATTTCCAAATACTTTAGGGGGAGAGAGAAGCCATTTCTGACCCATGAATCTAAGTCTAAGCATTCCATTTCTCATATGAAAACAAACAATTTCATAACTTAAAAAAGCTTACTGAATGCGGAAAATTTGATTATCAATAAGACAGTAAGAACAAGGTAGATCTTAAATATGATGAAATACGGCCTTAAAAATAGGGATTCTCAGCTGGGTGTTATGGGTCATGCCTGCTAATTCAACACTAGGGAGGTGAAGCAGGAGGATCATGAGTTCAAGGCTAGCCTGGGATATATAGTAATACCCTATCTATAAAACAAAACAAAACAATAATAACAAAAAAGAGATTCTCGACTTCTTGGAAATAGTGCACCCATTTAGTTGCTTCCATAGCTGTCTCATAGCTTGCCATTTAAATCTTTCTTAAAAATGCTTTCTTGTTTATCTTTTCAAAGAACCAACTCTTAGTTTCATTGATTCTTTGTATTGTGTTTTTTAGTTTCCATTTCATTGATTTCTGCCTTGATCTTTACTATTTTTTTTCTTTGTCTACTAGTTTTGAGATTGGCTTGTTGTTTTTCTAATGCCTTAGTGTGTATTATTAAGTTATTTGAGTTTTCTCTGATTTCTTGATGTAAGCACTCATAGCTATGAACTGCCTTTGTTGTATCTGAAAGGTTCTGGTAGGTTGTGTTTTTATCTTCATTTGAATCTAGGAACTTTTTTATTTCCTTTATGATTTCCCTGATGACCCATTGATGGTTAAGAAGTGTGTTATTTAATTTCCATGTATTTGTAAAATTTTTGTAGTTTCTCTTGCTATTGATTTTTGGTTTCATTGCATTGTGGTATAAAATACAGGAATGATTTCAATTTTTTGTATATGTTGAAGCCACTTTTGTGAGCTAAAATATGGTTTATTTTAGAAAATATTTCATGTGGTGCTGAGAAGAATGTGTATTCTGTATCTGTTAGGTGGAATATTCTATTGTTGTTTTTAGGTGCTGTCAAGTCAGGTCCAACTCATAGAGACCCTATGTACAACAGAACTAAACACTCCCTGATTCTGTGCTAGGCACACAATCTTATTTATGTTTAAGCTCATTGTTGCAGACAGTGTGTCAATCCATCTAGTGGAGGGTTTTCCTTTTTTTCATTGACCTGTCACTCTTCCAAACATGATATCTTTTTCCAGGGATTGGTTCCTCCTCACTACATGTCCAAAATACGTAAGACACAGTCTAGTCATCTAGCCATCCTTGCTTCCACAGAGCACTCTGGTTGCACTTCATCTAGGATAGATCTGTTGGTTCTTTTGGCAGCCCATGTTATATTCACTATTCCTCTCCAGGAATAATTCAAAAGCATCAATTCTTCTCCTATCTCCCTTGTGCAATGTCCAGCTTTCACAACCATATGATATGACTGAAAATACTATGGCATGAGTCAGGCACACCTTTGTCTTCAATGTGACATCTTTACTTTTCAATACTTGAAAGAACATTCTATAGATGTCTGTCAAATCCAGTTGGTTTATTGTGTTAAGTACATGGTTTCTTAGTTGATTTTTTTGGTTTGGATGATCTGTCTGTTGATGAGAGTGGGGTATTGAAGTCATGCATTATTATTATATCTGGATCTATGTGTTCCTCATGGTCAGTAATGCTTGTTTTATGAAATTTAGGTGCATCTGTATTCTGCACATAAATATTTATAATTGTTATGTTTTCTTGGTTGTTGTGGTGATCTTCTTGGTCTCCTAATTAATTTAGCGCTGAGGTCAACTTTGTCAGATATCAATATAGCAACTCTGGCTTTTTTTGGATTTCCCCATGCTAGATAAATCATTTTTCATCCTTTAATTTTTCAGTCTGTGTGTGTCCTTTCGAATGGTGTAGGTCTCCTGAAGCCAGAAAATAGAGGGATCTTCTCTCTTTATCTAGTTGGATAATCAGCATCTCTTAAGGAAAAAATTCAGATTGTTAATGTTTAGAGTTATTATTGAATGAGTTTGATGTTTTGCATAATTTTGTTGGTTGTTTTTCTAGTTGGTTTGAGTGTTGATTGTTCTTTACTTTCTCCCTTGTTTATATTAGGGGTTTCCTGGTTTATTAAGTTAGAAATATTTGTATCTTTCTTAGCTTTTGTTTGTTCTTGTGTTCCTCTCATGGAATTTATTCATTCCTGTATTCTCATATTTAGGCCTTTCTTCTGTGCATAGGATTCTTTTAAGTATTTTCTATAATGCTAGTTTGGGGATCATGAATTAAGTTTGTGTTCGTCTTGGAAGACCTTTATTTCCTCATCTATTTTAAAGGTAATTATGCTGGATGTAGTATTCTTGGTTGGTAGTTATTTGCTTTCAGTGCTTTAAATGTATCATTCCATGCTTTCCTGGCTTTTAGGGTTATTAATGAGAGGTCTAATATTATTCTGATGAGTTTGCCTTTGTATGTGAACTGGCATTTTTCTCTTGTAGCCTTTAAGATTGTTTCTTTACTTTGTAGTTTTAGCATTCCAACTATAATGTGACATGGAGAGGTTGTTTGCTGCTCAAGTCTATTTGGGGTTCTAGATGTCATTATTGTTTTTTCCCCTAGATTTGGGAAGTTTTCATTTGCAGGAAAATGGATGGATCTGGGGATCACCATATTAAGTTAATCCCATCTCAAAAAAATAAATACTGCAGTTTTTTACTTACATACAGAAGCTAGATCTGCCTTAAAGGAATAACACACACACACACACACACACACACACACACACACACACACACACACAAATTATATGTACCTAAGATTGGAAATAGAAAGGGGGGATTGGAAAATGGAAGGGGGAAGAGGATACAGGAGGGACACAGCACAAATGGAAAGTGGGAGGGCAACATAGAGGGGTAAAAAGGGAAAGAACAAGGGCAAAATATAGGATGTAATTGCATGAAAGTTCCATAAGGAAATTCAGTATACTGTAGGCAAATTAAAATTTAAAAATGCTTTCGGATACTTTTTCATGTCAATCTTGTTTTGATAGACCTTCTGATAAAATATTTTTTCAAGAGCTGGGGTTGGTGGTGCACACTCATAATCCCAGCACTTGGGAGACTGAGGCAGGAAGATTGGCATAAGATCAAGCCTATACTACATAGCAAGTTCTAGGCTAGACTGGGTTACACTGTGAGACCCTGTCTCAAAACCCAAACATATATATATATTCCAATATTCATAATTGTTGAATAAATTCTGAATAGTTCACAAGATTAAACTTGGATATGATTGGCCTTATATATACCAGCCTGCAGCCATACCACTGTGGTGTCCTATCCTGTCAGATCTCTGAAGTTAAGTAGGGTCAGGCCTGGTTAGTACCTGGATGGGAGACCGCCTGGGAACACCAGGGGCTGTAGGCTTGGGAGAAAGACATAGCAACTCCCTCCCAAAAAACAATCAGCCATTGAAAACCCAATGAATAGCAGAGAGGCACTGACAATAGTGTTTTGTATGTTGTATGTAGGGTCGCTATGAGTGGGACACCTACTGGATGGCACCTAACATCAACAATATATATCAGTACTTTCCGTATTTAATCAGATTGAAGATCTCAGAGATTACCTTATCCCCAGCAATTTTAATTGTGGGCATTCTGCTTTTTCATTAGCAAAATCATGTCAACTAGAACTTCAAGTAAAGAGCTATCCTGTCTAAACATTTGTTGGTGTAATGGAGACTTTTCCTTCAAAATCGAGTGTTATTTTAATTTTTAACAGCGACAGTAAATTTGTATTGTTCTTATTTTTTAATCAGTGCTAGGGACTGAACCCAGGGTGTAGTATATGTTAGGCAAGCGCTCTACCTATTAGCTGTATCCTCAGCCCTGTATTATTTTTTAAAGCTCTAAAAAGTAAGATATATGACTTCTTTCTCTTTCTTCTTTCTTTCTTTCTTTCTTTCTTTCTTTCTTTCTTTCTTCTTGCTTTCTTCCTTTCCTTCTGTGTTACTGGGGGGAGGGGTGTTAGACCCAGGGCCTCACACAGCTGTGCAAGTGCACTATCACTAGACTGCACCCTCAGCCCTTTTCTTACTTTTTATTTTGAGACACAATCTTACTAAGTTAGGCGGGCTACCTCTGGCCTCGAACTTGTGATCCTTCTGCCTCTACCTTCTGAGTTGTGAGGATTACAGGTGCACACCACCGTGCCTAGTAATTTTTTTTTTGAGGTACCGGTGGGCTGAACCCAAGGTTTCATGCATACTTTGCAAACACTGTACCACTGAGCTGCACCCCCAGTCCCTTTTTTATTTTTATTTTTTATCTTGACATAGGATCTCTAAGTTACACAGGTTACCTCTGGCCTTAAACTTGTGATTTTCCTGCCTCTACCTCCCAAATTACTGGGATTATAGGTGTATGCCACCATACCTGGGTAAATTTTTTTTCAGGGTACTTGGGGGTTGAACCCAAGGTCTCACACATATGTTGTAAGTGCTCTATTCCTGGAAAGTACCCTCAGCTCATTTTTTAAAAATTTTAGTTCAGAGTCTTGCTAAGTTATGTAGGCTGTCTCTGGCCTCAAACTTGTGATCCTCCTGCCTCTGCTTCCAAAGTTGTTGGGATTTCATGTATGTGCCATTGCACTTGGCTCCCCCATTTCCTTGATTTTAGGATGCTCCAGTCATTTAATGGAAACTTTTTGGCAATTTTACTTCTCAAATAAGACTTCTCAATTTCAGGAAAGTTAAATTGTGGGAGGAGAACTGTGTCTTATAAGAGATGCAGTATACGTACTACATGGAAACATGTCCCAGATATAAGTGAAGAAGCAAGTTGCAGAGCAGTACTGCTAACTTGAATCAAAAACAGGCCTCAAATGTACACAGTAGAAGTATATTTCTTGTTCATATAACAACCCAACCTGGTAAACTGGATCTTGGGATGATTCTTCTCTAAGCAGTCATGTGGAATTCAGGCTGAAACAAGCTCTGTTATCTTCAGCATATGGCCACCTCTCTCCTAAACAAATAGAAGGAGAAAAGAACTTGGGGCACCATGGTTGAGAGGGCGTCATGGCTAGGCCCGGAAGAAATGCACATCGTTTCTGCTCATGTTCCACTGGCTAGGCTTAGTCACGTGACCACACCTAAGTGTGAGGCAGGGTAGGAAAATTATTCTAGATGTGTTCTCAGGAGGAAGAGGAGAACATGAATTTTACTGCAATCATCTTGGGCACACATGCAATGCTGTAGTTTGGATGTTGAATGTCCCCAAAGGCCCATGTGCTGAAGGCTTGGTCCCAGGGTGGTGCTATGGGGAGGTTCTGTGGACTTTTGGGAGGTGGGACCTTGTGGGAGGCCCTTATGTCATTGGGGGGTGTGTCCTCAAAGGGGATTGTGGGACCCTGGTCTGTTCTTCCTCTGCAATCTCTTGCCTTTTGGCCATGAGATGAATAGTTTCGTTCTTCAGATGCTCCTCACCATTGCCATCCAGGACCTCACTAGGGGCTCAAAGCAATAACTCCTTCCAACCTTGGATTGGAATCTCCAAAACTCACACAGATACCCATATGCTCTCTTGTGGGAGCCAAAATGAACCTTTTTTCCCTGATTGTTATTTCATATATTTCATTATAATGATGTAAAGCTCACTTAACACAATATGTATATCATAATTAAAAGTATAGAGATGTTAACATATATTTAGGAAAAAAGAAGAGTATGAATGTAATTACTTATGACTTTCTCAGGAAGATGGAATATAAGAAACAGTTTTTATTTTCTACTGTTCTATTTATATCTTTAAAAAACATATATCACTTTCAGAAGCAGAAACAATTGATAAATTTTTGTTGTTGTTGTTTTGATCATGTAAAAGGTTTTGAGGACCCTAGCAGTGAGATGGAAATGTCTTCTTCCTAAGTAGGGTTTCTAAGTCTTGATGTCTGGTTAGGACTACAAATTCCAGCATTAGTTTTCCATAAAACTTATTAAAATGTATCTATGTGCACTTATTATTCCTCAGCTTGCTTCTTTTGGCCCCAAGAAGGAACTTCCCTCTCAGAGTTAGGGGAGGAAATAACAGGGAGATAAAGGCACCTTATTGTGGAAACAGAAAAAGTTTACAGAAAAAGGTTTGTCATGATCCCACTAGCACTTTGCAGACCAGCCCCAGCCAGACCTCAAGGTCCTTTGATAAGGGAAACACTGTCACAGAGAAGGTCATACATGATAAACTAACAAGAGAGCTGATGACTGGAATTCCCGTGAGTAAGGCTGACTTCTGAGAAATGAAAAATTACTCTGTACCCCCCTCCCTTAACTGCTAAAGAATTCTCGCTTCTGTAGCCTTGCTTCTCCACCCTTACCCTATAAAGCCCCTAAGCACTGTGAGTCGGATGCTGCTTTCTGAAAGTCCACTCCTGGGACTGAAAGTAGCCGGCTGGCCAGTCTAAATAAACTTCTCTGTTCCCGATCCATTTGTGTTTTGGAGTATTTTTTCTGGGTTTGAGCTGCAGGGTACAACATTATCTACAGCTGTACCACCCTGGCATCAAATCTTGTCTGATCTCAGAAGCTAAGCAGGGTTGGCCCTGGTTAGTCCTTGGATGGGAAACTGCCTGGGAATACTGGGTGCTATACACTAGGGAGAAGGACCTGGCAGACCACTCCCAAAACAATCAGCCATCAAACACCTCATGAATAGCAGAGAAGCACTGACAACTGTGCCGGCCATGGCACAATGTCGGGAAGTGTTTCACCTGTTGTACATAGGGTTGCCATGAGTCAGACCCGACTTCACACTACCTAACAACAGCAAGGGCACCTTAGTGTGACAGCTTAACCCCAGTTCCAGGTAGAGACAGAATCTGATATGAAGACAGGACTGAGGTATTGACCACCTGCTAGTTCTAATTAAACACATCTTTTAACTTTCACCCTCACTGGCTTTCTCAACCTCAGCACTAGCAACATTTTAGGCTGGACACTTCTTTGTTGTAAGAGGCTGTCTTGTGAGTATACAAAATTTAACAGCATCTCTGGCCTCAGTATACTAGGTGCCAGTAACATCTCCCTCCCTATCCAGTTGTGACAACAAAAATGTCTCCAGATATGGTTAAGTGTCCCCTTAGGGGGAAAACTCCTGGCTGAGGACCACTGATGCAACTCCTATGAGTACCAAGTTTTGCATTTGTACGCTGAGGATACGAACACTTTTCTGGTACAATTGGTAAGGTAAGCTACACTAGCCTTTATAATAATCTCCAAATCTCAGAGGCTAAGCAAAATAAAAATTTTTACTTGTGTTCTGCCAGTGTGGGTTCTTGTGGCCTAGTGGCTCTCCACATGGAAAATTCAGGGGCGAGGCTACTTCCACCTTGGGCTGTTGCCCTCTCCTAGGTCCCTGGAGTGCTTTCCATTCAGCTGAGGGGTGGAAAAAGAGATGCCATAACAAGTGGGGGCTTCTTGTGAGCCAGGTCCAGAAGTGGTATGTATTTTTCCTGATTAGGTTCCATTTCCCAGGACTTGTTTATGGGGCCACTTGACTGTAAGAGAGGTGTTGCATTAACTACTTTCTCTGGGGAGATGCAAGAAAACAAAAAAACAAAAACAAAACAACAACAAAAAAACCCTCTGTTTACCCCAGACAGAGTATGCAGACACACCAGAGAAAAGATTCCATCAAATCTGACTTGGGGAATTAACGAGTTGGTTCGGGTTGCAACATGGGCATAGGTGGCCACAGATAGCTCTTATGGGCAGCAACACCACAGGGAAATCTCATCAGGGAAGTCCCACTCCCATCAACTGTTTGCCTCCTTGGTGAATGTGGTGAATGTCAAGTGTCCCTTTACTGTTATAGGCCCAAGTACAGCTGGGTAGTTAAGCTGATTTTGGTGCCATGACTGTGGGCCAAGGTCTCCCACGTCTTCGCAGTTGCTCTACTTCAAGATGCCAAAGATCATGGCCAGCCTGGGGAAATCTGTCACTCTACAGGAGGTCTGGACTTGCAGACCAGCTAAGTTCCCCAGTGCCAACCATCTAGTGTTGGCATGTAGGGGTTTATGGGGGTAAGGACAATTCACATTCTGATTGGGCAGTGTGTGTATCAAAATGCCTCAGATTTCACTCGTCTGATGGAACAAACCAGCTCACACTGCCATTGCCATTGCCATTGAACTTCTGTAGTAGAATGCACGATTTCAAGTCACCTGCTGTTCAATGTCTCCTCCAGGTATTTCCATGCCACTTCAGGGTCTCACAGGTGCTCAAGGGCGCTTCTCCTCCGGTTCTTCTGCTGGATCTCCTGGAGGAAGCCCGCGGCACAGGAGCTCTCTGCTGCTCACTGTACTCCTCTGCAGCTCTGCTAGGAGTGCTGCCTCTGAAGCTGCTCTCAGTGGCTTTAGAGACCCTGTCAGGCCCTGCTGCTATGTTGTGGCACCCAAATAGGGACAATACTCTCCACTTGGCTCTCTTGGTTGCCTCAGTCACAGTTGTACCCAGAAAGTATGCCTGGACTTCCATTCTGCTCCTTGGCTTTCTGTCCTAACATCTCTCTCCTTAGAAGGCCAAATCTAACCTAGAAGACTGCTGTTGGCAGGAGCCGGCCAAGGTGAAAAGATTGTGTCAGGGACAGAAACTGCCCTTTCCCATCCTTTTTTCTGCTCACTGCTACCTGTGGTCTCCAAACACTCCTCCTCATACCATGGTATCTGCTCATCTAAATAGACCCATACAGGGTCACCATCCCACTAGTTCTGCAATAGTAGGTGGGCTGGTTTCAGCCAGGACTGATACTTGCATGTCTGCTCTATTGGCACACTTCCTAAGATTCTCAGAGGGCACTGGCAAACAGGACTGATTCTGCCATAAAGAGCAACTAAATGAAGTGGAAGATATTACAGAGTCAGAAAGACATGTCTATTGTATCTGCCCAGTGAATAAGGCTCTCACTGATTTAGTTTGCAGGAACTTTAGGGCTCTTAGAGCACAGCCATCCTTTGGTTATAGCACGTTAGGAACATGTGGTGAATCAGATGCTCTTCATATTTAATTAAAAAGACACAGCTTTCTAAAATAAATCAGCAACCACAGCAGCTCTTGGGGAAATGAAGCCTCTTGCCTCACCTGCCTGCTCACTTGCCCGCCCTCCAGGCCCAATGTGCACTTGGCTCCGTTATCTAATTAGGTTCACAAACATCTTTAATGAGCTCAGCTTCCACAACCTGTGATAACGTCAGATTTGATATTTATAAAGCACAAACAGAAACTTTGGGGTTAGGCTTTTTAGTGATTTAAGCGTGCTTACTAGACTGTATACATTTAGCCATTTGGTATAAAGGATGAATTTGAATAATGACTTTCCTGTTTTCACCCAGCCTGGTTTCTTTTGCCCTCTGATGTTAGCTGTCCTTACATCTGAATTTATTTGGCTACTTTCCAGGCCACCATTAGAACAAAGAAGAGAACATCTCAGAGTTCTTCTGTGTCTGTGGAGACACCATTTCTCGATGCTTAAGAACAGGAGGCTTGTTTGTTTTTCCTTTTCTTTTTGTAGAGAGAGGAGTTCAAGAGGAATGTGCATGAGTTAGTGAGGGTGTGCATGTGTGTGGGTGTGTGCGTGTGTTGTGTGAGGATGTGCCTCTGCAAGGTGTGTGTGTGTGTGTACATGTGTGAGTGTGTGCATGTTTGGGAGAATATACTTATGTGTGTGTGTATTTGCCCACATGTGAAAGTGAGTGTGACTGTGTGTATATCTGTGTTTGTGTGTGAGGACTGGTGTGCATGTTCATTTGTGTGTGAAGTCTGCAGATGTGTAGGAATAGATGCTTATTGATGTGAATAAGTGTGCAATTATACATATATGGGGGAGGGAATAAGCACTAGGAGAATTTAAACAAGATAAAAGAGCTGATGTTTTATTTTTATTTTCTTCTAAGTTGGTCTTGGGAGAAGGATTTGGTAACCCACTCCCAAAAATCAATCCACCATTGAAAACCTATGAGAAACAGAAGCCTTGACAATAGTGTTTCATCTGTTGTACGAAGGGTTGCTATGAGTCGGACACTGACTCAATGCCACCTAACAACAATAACATGTTGGTCTTGAGGTCTGTTTTGGGAAGGTGACTGTAAGCTCTAGCCCTGCTTTGATAAGGCTCCAGTTTGTGAATATTTATAATGTGCCTGTCAAAGAATACTTCTTTATCCTGGTGGACAGCCTAATGCCCAAGTGTCCCACCTGTGACAAAGTATCCCTCTTACAGGAAATTGTTTATAGTGGCAGAAGCTCTTAGGGGTCTTGTCCAATCTCTGTTTACTTTACCCCTGCCAAGATGGCCACTTGGGAGAGCCCTGACCAGGAAAGAAGTTAGTTCCAAGTGCACCAGGTGAGACAGAGGAGGTAATCTGCCAAATACAGGAATTAAGAGAAGCAATGTAGTATTTACAGATCTCAGGGACCAGAGGGCAGCACACCTTGCAGGGAGCCCTGAGGGACAGGCTGCTCAACCAGCAGGTGGGGAGGGACCTATGGGCCTTATATCAGCAGGTTTCTTGTGGGGAGTCCTAATTGGTGGTTTAGGAGTAAGTGGACACAAGTTCTGAGGAGTCACACCAAGTGCGAGGTGGTCACTGTGGCATATCTGCACAGTATCTGTGGAGTGTGGGGTCAGTGGGGCCAGTCCATTATGTTGAATACAGCTGTCCCATAGGAAAATGGTCACCAGGAGGTGGCTGTATAAAGCAGATATGTTGACCCATCACACTGAGGAACAGGGAGAAGGTGGAGAACTGGAAACCACCTCAGGGATGCCAGAGCCCTGCTTCTAGTGTGAGAAAGGTAAGTGTATATTCAAAATGGATGCAGAGGTAACATAGAACTCTAACAACTCATGGTAGCAGACTTCCCTCCACTGGACCCCTCACCCCTCCTTTGGAGTCACCCTAAACTAAAGACTTTACCTTGTCTTTCATACACCTTTGACTCAGTTGCTTCATTAGACAATTCTAGTATGGTACAAGCCCCGCCTCAGGAGGGACAACAGTAGTTGGAGAAAGTGAAGAGGAGGCCCAAACTGTGGGGGCACAGGCGGTGCATCCAGCCAGGCGATGTTTCCAGCATGTGGGAATCATGATGGGGGCAGTCAGGACAACCAAACAACGATCAGCTAATTATGCCAGGGGAAAGGTATGAGTTCAGCATTATTTAAGGCAAAAGAGAAAATACATAGGACAAGAAGCTCAGGGCATCAGGAAGCCGGGTCTCAGAGACATGGGGAAACTGAGGCAGAGTCCCTCTCTCTGTGTGGAAACTATTAACAATAGGGCTGGCACCATGGGCACCCTGAGCTCTGTCTTTTTCTGGCCTCTTGCTCTGCAGCAAGTGGAAAGAGGCTGGTTAGGGAGAGGGGCAAAGCAAGCAAGTGAACAATTTGGGGCTGATGTTGACATACAGGTTCCAGGACCCCCAGGATGCCTCTATGGGGGCCCTACATTGTGGTATATATTTTCAACAAAATCTCAGAAAAGTAGGCCAGAGCCCAGATTCTTAAGCAAGATAAAGAACAGTTTTTCCTAAATGACAGACATTCAGGTATCACAGACTTAATTTTTGTCATACTTAAGTACTATTTGTTCTATTTATAGTCTTAATATTTTCCATAAGTCAGTTCACTTTTTTAACTGGTGAAATTTATTTCAAAAGGAAACTTTACATCACCAGTTACTGGAAAGCTAATATGACTTATCAAAAACAGAACAAAAATAAATATGATAAAAGTAAATTAATGTTACTAAATTTTGGCTATTCATTGTTGCCTGTTAAAGGGCCAAAACCTTAATGCCTATTCTCTCTTTGTTAAAAAGGAGAATTAGAAAAGTTTGGAAAAATGTTGAAGATACCTTAGCACTGAATTGAGACTTTTACTTCATTTAAACAGAACTGAAAGAGAGTGAAGAGAAAATGACTTTCTCACCAGGTGAGTCAATACAATTTAACTTATCTCCATGTACCCACTAGGGAAAGCTGACAGAAAGGAAGGACTTGAGACAACCATAAATGCAAAGACACCCAAAAACGACAAAGAAATCAAAGCAATTAGAGAAATAATATTTGATATAGAGAACAAAGTAAAGTGATCCAGCATAAGAGTCATTTGTGTCTCTGATGTAGAAAACCCAAGGAATAGAACATAAAATGTATTAAAGTTATAATTGAAGAAAAATTCTTTGAAATAAAGGAATAGACCAAAACAGCAACTGTATTTCAGGAAAGATAATGTATAATATGTGACTCACATCTATCTTGATTGCATTGTTGAATTCAAAAGGCAAAGGAAAACACACCAATTTCAGGAAGCCAGTTTAAAAAAGCGAATCAATTCAAGAGAAAGAAAATCAGGCTGGCTTCAATCTTCTTTAAACAAAAACAAATGAAGCAAAACCAAAAACAATGAACCAATAATTACTAAAGAAAATTTCTGGAAAAGATTGTCACTCAAGACTATGTCATCTGTTATTAGCCAAGAATAAAGGTCACAGATATTCTTACACATCCAAGAATGTGGAGAATATAACACTCATAAACTTTTTTCTTGTGAAGTGAACACTTGTGGTTAAAACTCATTAGCCAAGTAACAAGACCAAATTATGTTGTTGTTGTTAGGTGCTGTGGAGTTGGGTCCAACCCATAGCGACTCTATGTACAAACAGAAGAAACACCCCCCAACACTCTTCCATGCCCAGCACTATGTCAGTGCATTACTGCTATTCATAGGCTTTTCAATGGCTGATTGTTTCAGGAGTTGGCTACCAGGTCCATCTCCCTAGCCTGCAGCATTGGGTATTCCCAGGTGGTCTCCCATCCAAGGACTAACCAGGATGATCCTGCTTAGCTTCCAAGATCAGGCAGGATCAGATGCCAGGGAGCTATGGCTGAGGACTGACCAAATTATAGAAATGATGCAGAAATTTTTTTGGTAAACATTTTACCATTTAAATACGGAACTAAGACTAAATAACCCTGGAATTTTGTCTCAGGACATAATATAAAGATTGAAAAATTTTGTAAACTTGTCAATATATTGATATATAAGAAATTTAGAGGTCAATGAGAGGAATAACAGGAAGAGTGTGTGCTGATTTCTTATTTAATTTTACAGCTGGGGCCATACAAATTTCAGAGTGAAATATAGAATTGAGAAATTCCATGTCTTAAACTTTTTACCTCTTTTCTTTCTTTCTTTCTTTCTTTCTTTTCTTCTTTTCTTTTTTCTTTTCTCTTTTCCCTCTCTCTCTCTCTCTCTTTCTTTCTTTCTTTTTTGTTGTTGTTGTATTAAAGGGTTGAACCCATGGGACTCATGCATACTTTGCAAGTGCTCTATCACTGAGCTGCACTCCCAGCCCCTTTTTTATTTTTTATTTTGCAACAGGGTCTTGTTAAGTTATGCAGGCTGCCCCTGGCCTCAAACTCATAATATCCCTGCCTCCACTTCCAGAGTTGCTGGGAGTACAGGAATACACCACCACACTCTCATCTTTTTTCTTAATTGTAGAGGAGTTTTGTTTAAGTCATCCATTGTGTAGCAAACTACCTAAAATGTAGTGACTTAAAATCATGTGTTTGATCACCATTTTTGCAACTTGAGCAGGGGTCAGAAAGGAGGGACAATTGCCTCCGGTATACCTGGTGTCAACTGGGGTAGATCACCTGGGGCTGGAAGGACACTTCCAAGATAGCTTATTCATGTGGTTGGCAAAGGTGATGTTGGCTGTTGGTTGGACACCCAGTTGCAGCTCTTGGTCAGGAGCCGCTGTCCTTCCCCTGCTGGCCTATCTGTATACCTGCTTGCACTCCCTTGCAGCATGGTGGTTGGGTTCCAAAATGAAGGAAGTGGAAGATGCCAGTTGTTTTAAAGGCTAGGCTCAGACTGGACCATCACTTTTACTGTGTTCCTTTGGCTGAGTGGTAACAGGCCCAGCCCAGACTCTAGGGAGAACAGACCCCCACCTCTCGGTTGGAGGAATGAATAAGAATTTGTGACCATACTACATCTGTCACCACATATTTCTTGTAATAGAACATTTTTCAGTTTCACTTCATTTCCTTTTCATATTAAATTTAAAAATAGCATGAATTTTGACACTACACTACCATAGAGTATAATCCAAACTTTATAAAATCAGTTTCATCCACCTATCCACTTTTCTACATGCATGAGGAAGTCCAGAATAATATCTAACAAGATAGATAATGGTATTCAGGATGATTTTGAAAAAAACTTGCTTTGTTTACTCTTCAATTTTGCTTAAATTTCTTATAAGGAAGGAGGTTTTGGGAAAATAAATTTTCTTCCAGTCAGAGAGACAACTCTCACAGTGTCAGTGGGATGAAAGTGCCCTTGAGGACCACTGAGTGCCATTTATTGCATGGAGGCAGAAAATGAGGTCCAGAGAGCACCTTGCTCAGGCTCCCACATCTCCTCTTATTCAGAACAGCAACCAATTACCTGGTCAATTACCTGCTCTGGAAGCTTTCAGGGAGCTGTGTGGTAGGAGGACTTACTCAGTTATGTGTCACAACCTTTTCCAAAATGTGAAGAATCGAATTGGCCTGGATTTAGCTAGCATGAATCTACCCATTGGTGTGGCCCAGGTGGAACACAAACGAGTTTGAGACAAGAATAGACAATTCGATTACCAGTTTGACTTTTGAGCACCTCAGCAGAAACATAGAAAGTTTCTCCTGTCCCTTTAAAATTAAATCCTTTTTCAGGATTTCTCCCCAATGCATGACCTGGTCAGACAGAAAATCTTCCTGTGACCAAAGACCTCTGTGATGTGTATAAGGACATTCCCAGGGGGAAGGACCTAAGGTTCCTTTGCAAATAGGAGGCTCTGAGACAAAGGGCCTGGCCTTCTAGATGGAGGAAGCTCATTTTAAAGGCATCGCTTGTGTAGGAGCAGAGTCTCCTTTCTTTCTTTCTTTCTTTTTTTTTTTTTTTTGAGGTACTTGGAGGTTGAATCCAGGGCCCTGCATATACTTTGCAAGTACTCTACCACTAGGCTGCACCCCCAGTTTTATTTTTTTTATCTTGAGAAAGGGTGTTACTAAGTTGTACAGGCTGCTTCTGGCCTTGAATCTGTGATCCTCCTGTCTTGGCCTCCCAAGTTGCTGGGATTATGGGTGTGAGCCACTGTGCCCAGCCAGAGTCTAATTTTGATTAGTCTCCATGTTACAAACCACCACCGCTTCTCCTGCCATTGAAAGATTCACTCACTGGGTTTCTCAAATAACTTCTAGAGAATGAAAAAGATGGCTGGGGCTCCTGCTGTAGCTGGGGGGCCATTAGAGGGGTGATCATGAGATGGACTCACACTCTCACAGGCCTCTCATTGCCTGGAGTTGCGAGGAGACTTGGTCTCTCAGGCCTGGGACAGCCTCCTATGGCCTGGATGATCCAGCGCTGACCTCCACATGTGTGGTCTTGGCCAGCTCTGCTCCTCACTGAGGGGCACAGAGCAGAGTTCATTTTCACTATGTCTTCCCTAACATTGTACTGAAGTTATTGCTTCCCAGCATTCGGTGGTTCTCTGGTGACCTTACTGGGAAAGGAGCCAGACCAAACCTTCAGCAAATCTTTTCTGAGGAGAGAGAAACATGACTATGACGCAGGCAATAAATAAAGATGCAGCGCAGTGAGTGCAGCAAGGATAGAAACCTGCTGTTTTGTCCAATTGCATCAAGAAATAGAAAAGTGCAGGCATCTGTCTTGTCTGATTCACTTTGGCTTTTCTTCCAGAGGACCATTTCCCTGGAGAGGCCAATGCTCTGGCTTTCATTCTTGCTTTCTCAGCGGCCACAAGAGGGCTGGAGAGGTTTGTTTTTGTAGTCCTTCCACTTTTTCCGGTCTCCTTCCATGAACAGCAGCCATTATTTTCAGGAGTTAATATGCTGTCTGTTGAAAAGTCATGTCTCATTGGGAACATTTTTGAGAAGCAAGACAAGGAAGTATGATTAGGCAGGGTTTTAACAGTTCAGGCAACAATGTATCCTTTTAACAACCAACATTCCAGATTCTTTAATTAAGCACACTTTATGTGCCAGGTATTGTATTCAGCTCAGGGAAATAGCACAAAAAAGAGCAAGAGGGCAAGGGGAACAATTGGAGAATTATAAGTAGTTTGGAAAAGTGAGGGATGCATATGACTTTGCATTGTTTTCAAAGAGGAAAAAAACCAAAATCATCTTTCCTTGCCTACAGCCGTACCACTGTGGCATCTGATCCCATCAGATCTCGGAAGCTAAGCAAGGTCGGACTTCGTTAGTACTTGGATGGGAGACCGCCTGGGAATACTAGGTGCTGTAGGCTTGGGAAAAGGACCCGGCAATCCACTCCCAAAAAACAATCAGCCATTGAAAACCCTATGAATAGCAGGGAAGCACTGACAATATTGTTTCTTCTGTTGTATGTAGGGTTGCTATGAGTTGGACACCAACTCGGCAGCACCTAACAACAACATCTTTCCTTATAGTTCACTTTTTAATGAAAAGGACGGAAAAGAAAGTAACCAATATGCTTGCTGCTATGATAAAAGAAGGTGAATGGTTCTGTGGGAACTGAGAAGAAAGAATGTGGCAGTCAAATCAGCCAAGGAGTATGTGGGTGATGGAGAATGAGGGCAGCACAGGGAGAGTTCCTAGCACAAGGTGAAGGGCGGGTAGATGTTTCTCCAGGCAACAGTAGATGAGAGCCAGGCTCCATGGTGCACGCCTATAAATCCAGTGACTCGGGAGGCTGAGGCATAAGGATCAGAAGTTTGAGGCCAGGGGCAGCCTGCATACCTTAGTGAGACCTTATGTCAAAATAGAAAGTAGAAAGAGTGCTGGAGGTGCAGCTCATTTGTAGAGCACTTGCTTAGCATGCTTGAAGCTCTGGTTTCAACCTCCCAGTACTGCAAATCATAAAAAAAGAAAATACAAAAACAGTGGATGAGAGGGGCTCCAGGCAGTGGAAGCAGGATGTGCAGATGCTTAAAAGCCTGAAGACACATATTACAATAGGGAAATAACAAATACGTCCCAATGATCCTGCAGCCAGCACAGAGTGAGGGAACATGGAGGAGGAGGAGTCCAGGAAACAGCAAGGAAGTAAGGCTGATGCCTTCTACCTTGTGCTTCTAGGAGACTGTGGATCAAACAGAACTGTTGGCCACCTTGAGCAGTGACATTTCACCTTGCGAAACTTAGATACTCAGGGTAACCCAGAGGAGAAACTACCAAACATTTTAGGCAATGCTGCATTTCCAGGGTCATAGACTCTTCTGGAAATCTAATGAAGCCACAGGCTGCCTGGCACCTGCAAATGACTGCCCACTCATCAAAGTTTACAAACCATCTTAGGGAGCTTGCAGGTCCCTCTGGAACCCATGTCTGGCCCCTAGATTAAGACCACTGCTTAATACAGCAACTGCACTGTGAACTTCACTAGGGAACAAAGAATCTTTTTCAGGGGATGCAGAGGGCTTCTGTGACAGCATGACACCATCCTTTGGTTGCAATTGCCCTTCCAGTGTCATATTTTCGTGGATTCCATCACTTAAGAAATGCAGCCCCTCAAAGGCTCTTCCAGGGCCTCTCCTGCTACTGCTGTGGCCTCTTCATTCAGTTTCCTGAGTAGCAGAGGTGCACATTGGGTCATTTGAAATGATTTCATTTGTGCACAGCAAGTGACTGGCAGGAAATCGCTGAGCCTGAGGCGGCATCCAGCACAGGGCCCGTTGATGCGGAAGGGTTGGGGAACTGACGTGCTCCAAGGGCTGAGGCTGCTTCACTGGAAAGAGTTTTAATTACCACACTGACGTGTATTTGTCTTACAAAGTGCATCAGGGAGAAAATATTCAAAGGGCACAGCACTCTTTTCTAAGACAATGAGTTTTCCTGGCAGTGTATTTTATTGGAACAATAATCCTGACAAAATCAATGTAACACTCGAGCCCCTGCCAGGGAGAGTTGATAGAAGTATAGGCATTTTGTTCATAAAAGCAACATCCCCTTACTCAGAATCAACTCTGCACCAGTCTTGTTCTGCATTTATTGCTTTATTTAACCATCCCAATAACCCTAGCAGGACCCATCTTATCTATGGGGAGAGTGAGGCTCAGAGGGATTTGACCAAGGTCACATTGGAGATGGGGATTTATGCTAGGGATACTTGATGATAAAGCATGTTGTCTTGTTCAGTTATGTTTTAAATGTAATCTTTCCCCCAAAGTAACAAATGTACATGGTCTAAAAGACCAAAAACCATAACCCCATTCATAACAGCAAATAGCAGTCTCTGTCCAGTGCCCCACCTGTATTTCTGCTCTAGGGACATTGTTACCTGAGATACTCAGGGAGCACAGGTAGGTAGGTGTGGAGCACAGTCTGGGAATTTGGCAATATAACCCTTGTTCTTGTATCCAATGCATAAATGAATTTATCTCCAACACAGAAGTTGGAGTAGAGAGTATAGATAAGGTTTATTAAAAGATAGCACACCTTTAAGAAATAATTACAGAGAAATCTGAGGTACCTGGAGAAGCTTAGGTAAACCTGGAAAGGAATTTGAAAAAAACTGGGTTCCCTGGGTGAATCTGCATAAGGATATTTCTATTTCCTATGGAAAGGTAAAGTCAGAGAGAACAGAGTTCTCAGAGCAGGCTTCTAGAGGGAATCGTACCTTGTTGTCGTTGTTGTTAGGTGCCGTCGAGTTGGGTCTGACTCATAGCCACTCTATGTACAACAGAATGAAACACTCCCTGATTCTGTGCCAGGCATATGATCTTATTTATGTTTAAGCCCATTGTTGAAGACACTGTGTCAATCCATCTGGTGGAGGGTTTTCCTTTTTTTAGTTGACCTGCCACTCTCCCAAACATGATGTCTTTCTACAGGGATTTGTGCCTCCTGACTACATGTCCAAAATACCTGAGATGCAATCTAGCCATCCTTGCTTCCAAGGAGCACCCTGGTTGCACTTCATCTAGGACAGATCTGTTGGTTCTTTTGGCAGTCCATTGCATATTGGATATTCTTCCCCAGCACCATAATTCAAAAGCATCAATTCTTCTCTTTTCTCCCTTATTCAATGTCCCCTTTCACAACTGTACAATGTAACTGAAACTGAAAATACCATGGCATGGGTCAGGTGTACCTTCGTCTTCAATGTGACATCTTTACTTTTCAATACTTTAAAGAAGTTTTTTTGCCACAGCTTTTCCCAATGCAATGCATCTTTTGATTTCTTGGGTGCTACTTCCACAGGTGTTGATTGTAGAACCAAGTAAAGCAAATTTTTCAACAACCTCAATCTTTTCTCCATGTATCATGAAGTTGTGTACTGACCCAGTTGTCAGGATTTTTGTTTTGTTTATGTTGAAGTGCAATCCTTACTGAAGGCTATGTTCTTTGATCTTCATCAGTAAATGTTTCAAACCCTCTTCACTTTGAGCAAGCAGAGTTGTGTCATCTGAATAACGAAGGTTGTTAATGAGTCTTCCTCCAATCCTGCTGCCACATTCTTCTTTGTAAAGTCCAGCTTCTTGGATTATTTGATCAGCATAGAGTTTGAAGAGGTACAGTCCTGATGCACATCTTTCTTGACTTTAAACCAAGCAGTGTTTCCTTGTTCTGTTTGAACAACTGCCTCCTGGTCCATGTACAGATTCCTCATGATTATAATTAGGTGCTCTGGTATTCCCATTCTTCACAAGGTTAGCCATAATTTGCTATGATCCACACAGTCAAATGCCTTTGCCTCGTCAATAAAATATAGATAGACACATTTCTGGTGTTCTTTGCTTTCAGCTGATGTCCATTTGACATCAGTAATGATGTCCCTGGTTTAACACCCTCTTCTGAATTTGGCTTGATCTTCTGGCAGTTCTCTGTCTATGTACTGCTATGGTCACTTTTGAATGATCTTTAGCAAAATTTTACTTCTGTGACATATTAACAACATTAGTGATAATTTCTGCAATTGGTTGGAACCCCTTTCTTGGGAATAGGCACAAATATGGAGCTCTTCCAGTCAGTTGGCCACATAGCTGTTTTCCAAATCTCTTGGTACAAACAAATGAGCACCTCCAATGCTGCATGTTTGTTGAAACATCTCTATTGGCATTCCATCATTTTCTGGAACCTTGTTTTTCACCAATTCCTTCAAGGAAGCTTCCACTTCATCCTTCAATACCATTGGCTCCTGATCACATGCAACCTCCTGAAATGGTTGGTCATCCACCAATTGTTTTTTGTATAATGTCTCTCAAGTCTGAGCCATAGCAACCCTCCAGGAGTGGATTGTAATGTCCTCTCCCACTTTGCAGTGCTGGAGCTCAGATCTGGGTCCTTAGAGAGTGCTGAGCAGCAGTCTACCAACCGAGCTCCACTGGAAAAGTCCCTTAGATAGAGTAAATGGTGGGTTGAGAGAAGGGAGAGGCATGCCTGTGGTTGTTAGAGAAAGAAGAGAAGAGCAAAGGGCAAAAAGCAGAGAGGGAGGAAGAAAAAAAAAAAAAAAAAAAAGAAAGAGAGACCAGCGTGTTCCTCCTAGTTTTATTCAAAGTAGAACACACTCAGTGTGCATCAGCCCTGGGCACACAGTGTGACATGAGCCTGGGGCCTTTGGTTTATAAATGGATCAATGGCTTGGATTAGAGTGTGGGACCCTTTATAAAATGTCCTTCTATTGTCCTCAGAGACACACATGGCTTTGTCCATCATGGCTGTATAGCAGGTGTTAATTTTAATCCCCTTTTCCTCCATATTGTTTGCTAATACCTTAGCTAACCTGCCTATCACCATCGATTGTATTGGTTAGGGTTCTCCTGAGGAACAAAACAGTGGGGTGGGGAGTGGGGCATGCGTACATGGAGAGAAAGAGAGATTTATTTTAAGAAATTGGCTAATGTAATTATGAAGGCTGGGAGTCTGTAGGGTAGTCAGACAGATGGGGACCCTGGGAAGAGCCAACATTGCATCTCAAATCCAAGGCCATCAGCTAGAACGCCTTCTTGCTGGGGGAAGTAAGTCTGTTCTTTGATGCTTTCAGCTGATTGGATGAAACTCACTGGTAAGAAGGACAATCTGCTTCACTCAATGTCAATTTAAATCTTAATCTTACATAAAACTCCCCCTCACAGAAATATCCAGAACAATGTTTGAACAAATATTTGACATCATTGCCTAGCCAAATTGGTACATAAAATTAATCATCACTCCCACTTTCAACTCTATTAGGTGTTTAATCTGATACTTACTTCCATATTTCTTTCTTTTCTCTTTTCTCTTCTTTCTTCCCTTCTTTCTTCCTTCCTTACTTTCTTTTTTCTTTCTTTCTTTCTTTCTTTCTTTCTTTCTTTCTTTATTTCTTCTTCTTTCTCTTCCTTTTTTGATACTGGGGAGCACATACTTTTCAAGTGCTCTGCCACTGAGCTGAGGCTCCTTTTTTAAAAATTTTAAAAATTGAGATAGGGTCACTCTAAATTATGCAGGCTGCCTCTAGCATGGAACTCAGGATCCTCCTGCCTCTGCCTCCCAAGTCACTGGCATTACAGACATGTGTCATTGCACCTGGCTTCTTACTTTCATAATTCTTAAAAAACAAGCTTTTGTTGTCACTTAGAGTTTTTTCTTCTTTAAATATTTCCTATTGATTTTTACTATGACACCTGTAGACTTAGCTCTCTCACACTCTTCCCCATAAGTCTTGTCCTTGCACCAGCCCTTCAACACTGTGAAGTCACCCTGTAAAACAATACTCAGAGTTCATGTTAGAATGACCATTTGTCATAGCCCAACCCTGTGGTGTACTGCAGTTACATTTCCTTTCTCATTCATCTCTTTGTTCTTCTCTGGAGTTAAGAACCATCCCATATTGAGTTTGCTTAGCTTACCACTTAGTAATAATTACACATGATTTCCTAAACTCTGACAGAACTGAAAAAATCCTCCTTCCGTTCTTCCTTCCTTCCATCATTCCTTCCTTCCTTCCTTCTTTCTTCTCTCCTTCCTTCCTTCCTCCTTCCTTTCTTCCTGCTAAGCTCTATGAGCTGCTCAAATTTTGGTGTTTCTTTAGGTCTGCAAGGTTGTAGCCCTGAAAATTCCTATCAGCATGCCCTGGGAATTCCCTTTGCTTCCTTTCTCTGTGTTCATTCCTTACTCCTTGTATCCCATCTTCCTTCCTCCCTCCCTTCCTTCCTTCCTTCCTCCCTCCCTTCCTTCCTTCCTTCCTTCCTACCTTCCTAAAGCTTTGATGGAGCATATTTTTCCAATAGCTTCCTGGGAAAGGCTACATGTAGATAAATTTTTTGAGACCTTGCATGTCCAAAAATGGCTTTCTTCTACCTTCACACTTCATTGATAACTTGGATAGGCATGGAAGTCTGTGTTGAAAATAATCTTCCTTCAGAATTTTAAAGGCTTTGTTCTGGTTTCTGGCTTCTAGTGTTGCTGTTGAGAAGACTGTTTAGCCAGGCATGGCAGCACATGCCTGTAAATCCAGCACTTGGGAGACAGAGGCAGAACAATTGCAGGAGGCCAGACTGGGGTACATGGTAAGACCCTGTTCAAAAATAAACAAAAAGAAAAAAGGAAAGAAAGAAAGAAAGAAAGAAAGAAAGAAAGAAAGAAAGCTAGCTAGCTATAAGTTTCCAGAGAGGAGAAATTAGAAAGTAAATCACATACAAATTTCTGAAACTGATTAGGAATCAGAATGGCAAAAATTCCTCTTCCTTTCTCTCTCTCTCTCTCTTTCTTTCTTTCTTTCTTTCTTTCTTTCTTTTTCTTTCTTTCTTTCTGTCTTTATTTGTTGTCCTTGGTCTACTGGAATTTCATGATTATGAACCTCAGTTTTTTTTTTTTTTTTTTCCTTTTTCTTCTGGGCTCAGATCAAACACAGAGCTTTGACATGCCAGTCAAGAACTCTGTTTACTACTGAACCATACCCCCGAACTGGGCTTTCTTTTTCTTTTTCTTTTTACTTCTTTTTTTTGAATCATTAGATACTTTCAGACTGAAGGCCCAATATCCTTCTGGTTTGTGAAATTTTCTTGTATTGTTTCTTTGGCAATTTCTTCCACTCTGTCTTCTTTGTTTTCTCTCTCTGGTAAGTCTGTTGTTCAAATGCTAATCCTCTTTGTTGTTGTTGTTGTTAGGTGCTGTCCAGTCGGTATCCGACTCATAGCGACCCTCATAGGGTTTTCAATGGCTGATTGTTTCGGGATTGCCTTGGGAGTGGATTGCCAGGCCCTTCTTCAAAATCCTCTTTGTAGGATACTCCAATTGTTTTATCTTCATTTTTCCTTTTATTTTTCTTTTCTGTCTACTTTCTGGGAAATTCCCTCAATTTTATCTTCCAACTTTCCTACTGAGTTAATTTTTTAAATCATATTTGTAACTTCTTGGTATTCCCTATTATTTTCTGAATATTTATTTTTTGAGTCGCCTTAAATTCATGGATGAAATTATCTTACTATATTCAAAAAACAACATTTACAGATGTTAGAATGTTTTCTTTTCTTCCCTTTACTGTTTTTTCTTCCTCTAAGTTTCTTTTATCTAATTGTCTATTCTGATCTTTTTCACATTCTACATATTCTCCAAATGTCTGGCAACCCTACATTATTCATTTTTAAGATATAAAGGAATTATTAATATTTTAAGGCATTAACATCCTGGTCCAAAGCTCTGTGTACATAGTAGGGGCCTTTGGTCCAGTAGACTTTACTGTGCATTGGTAATCAGATGAGGACTAGGCTATCTTGTTAAAGATCCTCTCAAATCAGCATCTATTAGTCAAGAGTGATGGCCCATGCCTATAATCCCAGCAACTCAGGAGGCAGAAACAGGAGGATCGCAGGTTTGAGGCCACAGGCAGCCTGAATAACTTAGTGAGACACTGTCTCCAGATAAAAAATAAAAAAGGGTCTGGGGTGGAGCCCAGGGGTAGAGCACTTACAAAGGATGTAAGAGGCTCAACTCACAAATAACAGGAAAAAAAATCAGCATCTATTGACATTTTCTCTTGAACTGGTCAGTTTCTCCAAAAAGGAATCCTTATGTGAATAATATAGAACAGAGCAGGGGAGAAGGCTGGGGTCTAAAGTATTGGGCTAGTCTTTGCTTTTTGTTGTTGTTTGTTTGTTTTTATGAGCCAGAGTCTTGCTGTGTAGTCCAGGCTGGGCTTAAACTTGCAACCCTACTGCTTCTGCCTCTAGAGTGCTAGGATTACAGATATGTACCCTTCGCCTGGCTGAATCCTTGTTTTCAGTAGGAAGACTAATAGCCATCCTCAGTTGGACTCATTCTCCCCAGGATTTGGAGACTGATTCATTCATTCTTTTAGAAAGCAAAGCTCCAGCTCTCTATTGGGGTGGACAAGGAATAGTTGCCTGGCTGGGCAAGGCAAGAGAATGGATGGGTTGGTCTAACTGTTTCTTTTGGTCTTTTAATCACTTGTTCCTTTTCACACCCAACATATGCCTCTGCCTTCTCAGGCAGTTGGTGTCTCCAATTCCTGAAACTTCCTAGAGAGCTGCAGTAGGTGGGCTTGCTTCTTACTGACTTCCTCCCTCTCTTGTTGGCTTTGTTTCCAGTTACCTCAGGTCTATCTGCTTCTCAGCTTCCAAAATTTTATAGGCATTTATTATCTGCTAAATTCCCTCTCTGTTCTCTTAGTCTTCACATTAATTTTTTTTTATTTACTTACTTATTTTTTGTGGTGGTCTGGGATTTAGCTCAGTGGGTAGAGCACTGCGCTGCAGTCTTTGAGGCCCCGAGTTCAATTCCCAGCACCGCAAAAATGGGAGAAGGGCCTGGCAATCCACTCCCAAGGCAATCCCGAAACAGTCAGCCACCGAAAACCCTATGAGGGTCGCTATGAGTCGGATACCGACTCAACGGCACCTAACAACAACAACAACAATATTTTTTTGTGGTATTGGGGGGTAGAACTCTGGGCCTCATGCATGCTTTCCCCCCAGCCCATTTTTTACTATTTATTTGAGACAGAAGTCTCAATAAGTTGTGCAGGCTGCCTCTGGCCTCGAACTTGGAAGCCTCCTGCCTCAGCCTCCTGAGTCTCTGGGATTACAGACCAACATGCCTGGTGGTCTTTACATTCGTAAAAGACACATACTATCATCTTAGTGGACTTCTAGTTAAAAAACAAAACAAAACAAAACAAAACAACAACAAAAAAAGGTGAAAACTTATGTTCCCATCATCATACTTCACCAGAAACTCCCATAGCTGTCTCTCCTGGGCTAGAAGAGAGGCAAAGCCTCCTGGATATGAAACCCAAGCCTATGGCATCCCAGGCTGCTGAAAGTACTTTTCTTCCCAGGACGCATAAAGTATGTTACACTAATCTTGTAGCAATATCCTTTACAGCTCTTTCCCTGGAGAGGTTCAAGAAATCAGCCTTTGGGCACCAGCTAGAGCATCTTAGTAGAAAAGGAGGTACTTGATCTCTTTCCTCACTCTCCAATACTCTGTTGCCAGCTGGCTTAGTTTCCCACCCATATGGCTAAGCAGCTGAGGAGGCCGATCCACTGTGAATGGCCAGCAGTGGGTTTCCTAGGGCTTTTTGGCAGGTCTCAGAATGACTACTCTGGTTTGGTCACAGGAGATCCAGGTTTGGCTTGGCGGGGTGCAGCTTTATACCTAATAGTGTCCAGGCATCTTATGCCCATCTACATACTACTTTCTCCTTGTCCACCCGGCCTCTAATGAGGCCCAGGGAAAACGGCGCCTCTCCTGCAGCTCTCCTCCAACCTTCACTCCATTGTTTTCAGGGTGCTTTCTGTGGGGTCCAGAAGGGCCTTTCCTATTTTTTTTTTTTTTTTTTTTTGGTGGTACTGGGGGTTGAAACCAGGGCCTCGCACTTACATGCTTTGCAAGTGCTATACCACTGAGTTGCACCCTCAGCCCAGGTTTTTTTTTTAACTTTTTGAGACAGGGTCTCACTAAATTACACAGGCTGCCTCTGGTCTCAAACTTTCGATCCTCCTGCCTCTGACTTCCAAGTTGCTGAGATTACAGGCGCGTGCCACTGGGCCCGGCTCAGGAGGGCCTTTTCTACAAGGCTGCATTCACTTGTTTATCAGTTGCCATCTCATTGCGCAGTGAGATCACCAAGGTCAGCAATGCATCTTCCCTCTGCCCCGGTGCCTGGCAAGTGGCTGACACATACATAGTGGGAGTCAATGCATGTTTGCTGACTGACTGACTGAAGGGTCATCTCTCAGCAGAGCCTCTATGTGCTTTTCCCAGAAATGGTGATGGGTATCTAGCGAGCTGCCTATTGGCTGGACACTGTAGATTGTAGAGGCAACTCAAGGCTCTTATTGGCAACACTTCCTCCCTCAAGTTTCCTACCAGGAAAGGGGTTTGGGTATGAGTCAAGAACAAAGGAGCAGCCAGGTGCAATGACACACTCTTATAATCCCAACAACTCAGGAAGCCTGTGTAACTTAGTGAGACCCTGTCTCAAGATTAAAAAATAAAAAATGGGCTAGGGATGCAGCTAAATGATAGAGCTCTTACATAGCATGTGCAAGGCTCTGGGTTTAGCTCCACAGTATTGAAGGAAAAAAAAAAAAAAGTAGCATACCCAGGCATAGCCTCTGTGCGGGAATAGGGAACACAGCCGTGGAAGAAAGACAGGAAGGTGGCTCCTCTTGCTCTCCCTGTGGACCCCTTTGGAATATGGCTTCCCCTGCTGCTGGTGTGATGTGATGGGCCCAGGTCCTCTGGCTGTCCCTGTTCTCATCCCTTTTGTGGTGAGCAGTGATGGGCTGTGATCTGCAAACATCCTGTGCAGGTTCTAACCCTAAGGAGGGCATTGGCCCTATGTATCGACTCTGGTTGAAAAAGTCCTTTATTTCCGGGCATCAAGTACTGGAAAATGAATGATTTACCTTCTTGAACACCAGATTTCACCTCTAAGGAGGTGTTCCTGTGTACAGGATTGGAGCAGTATCTCTGTGGATATGCTGGGACAGGCTGTGTCTTTACAGGGGCTGTGTGGACTGGGTTGCAGGGACTGGGCTTGGCTCTTATCACAAAGGAATATTTTCAATAAAGATGAACAAAGAATGTCTTCAAAGGAATGGATCAACCTTTTCCGCTTAGAACATTTAAAAAGAGGCCATGGAATAGTCCAAAAGTTCATCATCTGGTGAGTGGATAAATAAAACGTAGTATATCCATATCACAGACTACTACTCCACAATAAAAAGGAACTACTACTGATATATGCAACAACACATGTGAATCTCAAAAACAGTATGCTGAGTGAAAGAGGCCAGACATAAAAGACTGTAACATATGGTTCCACTGACGTGAAATCCCCAGAAAAGATGAGTGTATGGGAATGGAAAGCAGATCGATATTTGCCTGGGGCTAGGCATGGAGTGGGGATGAATTGTGCATAGGCACAATATTCCTTTCTTCTTGGAATAATGAAACTGTTTTAAAACTGGACTATGGTGATGTTTACCCACTTGTGTAAATTGAAAGTCATTAAACTAAGCTTTATAATGGAAAATTGTATAATTTGTAAGTTATATATCAGTGAAGCTACTAAGTAGGGGGGGGAAGAAATTACTGATAAATTATTCCTTCGACTTAAAAAGTAAAATAAAATGAAAAATAAAAAAAGAGTAGCTGGGGCTCCACAGCTCTCCATGGACTTAGAATTTCTTTCTTTCTTTCTTTTCTTTCTTTCTTTCTTTCTTTCTTTCTTTCTTTCTTCTTTCTTCTTTCTTTTTCTGTCTTTCTCCTTCCTCCCTTCCGTCCTTCTTTCTTTTCTCTTCTTTCTTTTCTTTTTTTCTTTTTTTTCTTTTTTTTTTTTTGTTTTTGTTTCTTTTCCTTTTCAGTACTGGGAGATTGAACCCATGGCCTTGCAAGTACTCTATCACTGAGCAGCACCCTGAGCCCATTTTTTATTTTTTATTTTGAGACAGGGTCTCACTGCATAAGCTGCCTCTGGCCTCAAATTTGTAATTCTTCTGCCTCCACCTCCTGAGTTGCTGGGATTACAGGCATGTACCACTACACCCAGCTTGGATAGATCTAGATTTCAAGTGTGCATCAGCCTTGAGATATTTCTTCTTTTCATTTAGCAGTTCTGTCTTCTTGTCCTTGGAGAGCAGGAAATGGCACAGATTCCTCCTCCTTCTAGAGAAAGAGGAACCAGAAAAGCAAAGCGTGAGGAATACATTTGGCTCCCCTGAGCTGCCTCCCCCACACCTAACCTCTTAGATCCCCAAGCCCACAGCCTCTTCATCTCCTCTTTTAGCTGTAACTTTAGTCATCTGAGCACAGAGCACAAAGTCCCAAATTATCAGTGTAAGCAAGTTCAACCTACACATTTCAGCTCCAGCCCATAAAGGCTTGCTTCTTTTGAGACCATCCTGAAGGGGCAGCTCAGACAGGATGCATGGCCCCAAGTGAGCGCTGGCTGGCCTGGGGTGAGTGGCTTTGCTCACCTGTGGCTGTGAATGGCTGGGTAGCAGGTCAAGGACCCAGGGCCATGAGTCCAGTTCCCCCCAGAGAGAATCAGAGCTGCCATGACAAAGGGGGCCTAAAGAGCAATGAAGGAAGAGTAGAACAGGAAACATCTTCCTGATCACAGCCTGCAACTGTCTATGCTTTTCCACGTTTTGCAGAAAACGTTCACATTATCTTACTCAATCTTTACACACTCCAGGCAAGATTGCCATTAATATCCCCAGGAAACTGAGAAAAAGAGGAAGAGAGAGAGGTATGATTAGCAGTGGCAGAGCTGGAGCCTCAAAGTCAGACGTTTCAACTTTAATTAATTATATATAGTACATAGTCCTTCCTCAGAGGATTTGTTCCAAGACCCATGTAGGCACCAAAATCCACAGATGTTCATGACTCTCATGTAACATGCTGTGGCATTTGCATATAACCCACACATAGCCTCTTGAAAGCTCACTTTATTTCTTTATGTTTATTTACTTATATTTATTTACTTGTACAGCCCAAGCTGGCTTTGAACTCACTTAGTAGCCAGGCTAGGCTTGAACTTACTATTTAGCCCAGGCTGGCTTTGCACTAGAGATCTTCCTGCCCTTGCATCCCACGTGCAGGGCCTACAGGTATGTGCCACCAGGCTGCTTGCCTCTGCGTTCACTGCGGTGGTAAACCGTGGCTTTGATTTCAGGGTACAGACTGCATTAAAGTCCTGGCTTCCCAGCACAAGCCTGTGGCACCTGTGCTGCCTCCGCCTGCTAGGATTTCATTTCCTGCCATCCTTGCCACTCCCTGCAGGCGTCTCCTCTCTTAAGCGCTCAGCGCTTCTCTCACTCCTAGGCTTGGCTTCTGTCTCTGCGGCCGCCAGGCTTGTGTACAGTCCAGGAGGAACTAGAAGAGCATATGGGTTGCTTGGCCTATGGATTTTTGAACTGATAGGAGTGTTAATTTTTTATCTTCTCTACGTGTTGAAAATGGTCTTCTAAAAATGTTCTGGATATATTTACACGGGAATCTTTCAGCTAAAGAATGTACTATAATACAAAGAAATTTGCTGCCAATGTTGTTTCATTTCAAAGTGACATCGAATCAGGTCTGAGTAAATATTTATGATTTCTCTTGAAATGTGACAGACTCATGACATGGTGATTAATTTTACTGTAGGCTGAATTCAGAATGGCTTTGGTAATATATGAATAGGTATGTAAAATGGTTATAGGACTTTCAAAAACAAAGCCCAAGGCTTAAGGGAAACTTTAATCAGACAACCGGGGATGAAAAAGATTACAATTTTAATTTTGCTGATTGAATTTCTGTAGGAAGCAAAGAATTTTAGAGATTGATATTCATTGCAGAGAATCAGCACACATCACATATTTTATGTACTGTTAAACTATTTGGAAACGTCAAGTACACTTTACAAGAAATGCATACTTTGAGCAATTTTAAAAAGGAAAGGCTAAATTTGGCAAACTGGCTTTGTTAGGGCAAAAGCTAAAAGAAACAGAATATTTTGTATCTGTCTGAAGAGGCTAAAAGGGTAAGAGGGTAATGTCTCATCCAAGGCCTTTGTTTCTAAGTGCTTCTTTTTCTCACCCCCAAATTTAATTGGTCAGCAAATCCTGCATTTTCCACCTGTTAGGCCAGGTCAGGGTGACCAATATTGGAATGTAAACAGACTGAGATAAGGTGACACAGACTGGTGCATTTGCACAATATGACAATGATATAATCCATGTGACTGTGATGTGGCTAGGCAATGGTCTTGGCAATTAGCCACTATTGTGTAAATGCCTTAAGAAGCCCCTCCACCAGCACTGGGCATGGAGAGGATGGGATGAGCAGAGGAAAGGACGGGCGGTGGAGAGGACTGCAGGGCATGGAGAGGCAATGGGACATGTAAGTGGGGAGAACGGAGAGGAATGCCCCAGAGTAATGCATGGTACACCTGCCTTCGGCTCCTCAAGCATGTTTTGATTTCTCTGTGGGCCCCAAGTGTCCCTCCCTGCTGAGGTTCACCGCACCTTAGAAACACATCCAGATTCTGGCTTCTTTGCAGCCCCATCAATGTCTCCTGGGTTACTGTAATACCCTCCACCTGGGCTCCCAGCTTCCAAACATCACCTTCCCCATGAGGCCCAGGATGAGCCTTTTTAGACACAAATGTGCTCATGCCATTCCTCTCTCTTCAGTAGCTTCTCACCCCACTCAGACCACGGCCCACAGGCCCTCCCAGATCCAGCTTGGACATCATCTCCTGCCATGGTGCCTCCAGCTCACTCCTTCCTGTCACAGGCACCCTCCTACCTCAGGCCTTTGCACATGTCGCTCCTCCTTTCTGGCAGCTCCTCCTTCAGTATCTGCCATGCTCCATCCTTCTTCTCTTTCAGGTTTTATGCGCTTGTCACCTCGGTGAAACCTCAGCTCACCACTGTTTTAACATGTGCAGCCTACCCATGACCCCCCAAATCCCCTGGCCCCTTTGTCTGCTTTACCTTTTTCTTTAGCACTGATCACCATCCAGCACTCTGTTTTATGTACTTATTTTATTTAGAATGTAAACTTCACAAGAATTTGTGTCTGTTTACTACTATATCCTCAGCACCTATAATAATTTTAGGTACATAGTAGATAGGGCTGGGATTTAGCTCAGTTGGTAGAGCACTGCGCTGCAGTCTCTGAGGTCGCGGGAGTTCGATTCCCAGCACCGCAAAACTGGGAGAAGGCCCTGGCAATCCACTCCCAAGGCAATCCCGAAACAGTCTGCCATTGAAAACCCTATGAGGGTCGCTATGAGTCGGATACCGACTCGACGGCACCTAACAACAACATAGTAGATAAAAGGCATATTTATTGGATGGATGGATATAAATGAATAGGGGGTTGGATGGGTAGATGGGTAGTTGACTGGATATAAAGGGATTTTCAAGGATCCAGACATTTAGTGGGGGCCCTGGAATGTACTTGGAAGGTGTGTGGACACATGGAATCCCAGTGGATGAGCTGCTGAACAATAAGTTGCTGGTTAGATTATTTCTATAGACTAACAGCATTTGTAACAGTACCAGATGAATTACACAAAATACTGTGAAGTTGATCCTAGAATTGGATGGGCAAGGGAAATGGAAGGACACAATACACCTTACATCTTACCCTGGTAACATGCATACCAGCGTGGAGTTTGCTCAATGCCTTTCCCAGCCTGCAGTGTGGGAAGGGACTGGACAGGCCCAGGTTTCTGGTGTTTCTCAGAAGATTAGTTTCTACCACGTGAACCAGGGAATTTGAAACCATAAATTCATGCATGATTTTTCTGTTTACAAAGTATTATTGTCCAATATAACAATAAAATTGCTTACTGAGCAACTGCGTTATTCTATGTAATAATAATGTATATTGACTAATTACCCTGTGCTAAGTGCTTTACTTAGAGTAGCTTCTTTGATCTTCACAAGTTATTTTATTATCCCCAAGAATTTACTCATTCAGCAACCTTTATTGAGCAACTACTATTTGCCAGACAGGACACAAAACTATACTACTACTGCCTCAAGGAGACAAAAACTCAGTTCTTGTAGCCTAATGTGATATGCAGGGTGGAGAGCCAGAGACCAGAAGGAGGCACATAATAAGGGCTTCGGGAAAAGAAACACAACTTTAAAAAAACAAAAAGCCCTATTTTTCTCTTCCTCAAACCTGTGAGACTCTTGGTTTAATTTCCCCCTTTGCCTGATGGGTGGACTTTTCCAGGGAAGTCATTTGGTCTATGGCCACTATTCTTTTTTTCTTTTTGTCCCTTTTTAAAATTTGTTTCTTTTTTTTTTTTCATGTTGTTGTTGTTTTTCTTTTATAACTACTACTGTATTTACAATGACCAGATCTTGGGTTAGAGGCTGGCCTGGGGCTGGCTAAAAGGTGAAGTGAGGGAAATTTTTGTATTTGACCTCCCTTGCCTTTCAGAGTCTTTTCAAAGTAGGCCCGTTGACATCATGAAAGGTTTGAGGCCTCTTTGTAGGTAACCTGAGCCAGTGGGTGATCAAGATCCCACAAAACTACCCACAGATGTAGGCCCCAAGAGCTCCTGCGTCTAGGAAGACCTACCCTCTGCTGTCCTCAGGGAGGGAGTGGGCAACTCAGGGAATGCCTGACCAGGGAAATGGGAGGGAAATTTGGGATGTCTGATAATACTTGATCTAAAATTAAGAAAGGAGCTGGGCAGGGTGGTGCAGCCTGTAATCCCAGCACTTGGGTGGCTAAGGCAAGAGGATCATGAGTTCAAGGCCAGCCTGGGCTACATTGAGATCCTATCTCAAAAACAACCACAAAAATGAAAACAAAGAAAGAAAGAAAGAAAGAAAGAAAGAAAGAAAGAAAGAAAAGAAAGAAAAAGAAAATTAAACTTTACTTAAATTTAATATGCAGATTGGCTCATGCATGCTTGCTTAGTCTAATGTCTGTTAGACCCATGTCACACACAGACCTCAGGGAATGTCTTGAGGAACACTGAGTCTCTCTCTCTCTCTCTCTCTCTCTCTCTTTCTCTCTCTATCTCTCACACACACACACACTTTACTCATCTGCTTTTAGAATATTATAACCTATTTATACTACTTAAGAGGTGTAGAAATTGAATTATTTAATTTTAATTAAAGAAATCTTCACTGCATGGAGGAATGGCTTAAGAAGAGCCCTACAAAGAAAATAAGAGTATGAATAATACCAATAATGCAAATCCAAGTAAACCCCAGAAAATGGCATGGCGTCTAGTTCAGTATAAGCTCATTCTTGGCATATTACCACGTTAGAAACAATGGCCGTTTAATTAGAACAGACAAGACGTTGATAAACGTAAGCTTAGAAATTATCAAGAGAACAGTGCCTTTACCTCCACTGCATTCAGGATAGAACTCACTCCAATTGTGTAGTAAGCCTTGTGACACTAGCTAGAGATCAAAGTGCATCTGTATAATTTATAGGTAAATAAGTGTGCAATATTTGGTTATGTGCCACAAAACTTACTGCTGGGGCTGTGTGATAAAAAAAATTGAAGGTCATTGTTTTAGGGCACTAGATCTGTTTTTAACACATCCTGGTCCTTTAAGATAATACTCTCTAAAATACTCTCTGTCATTTAGACAGAACCTTATGGCTAGTCAGCCTAGGCTGAAGATGAAGGACTTATTGCTTATTCACTTACAACCTACATTTCTTAATTAATACTATCTGAATGCTATTCCAGAAAGACCTTCCTATGTGTCATGAGTCTTTACAAAAATAGTTCCATATTTTGTAACAACCATCTTACACTGTACAAGAATGGGAAATACTGAAATGCAGTTTTATAAATATTTGTTTACATATCATGAAATTTAATTTATATTTTCAAAATCTTCTGAATGTACTTTTGTTTGTGTCATTTATTAGTGTGACAAGGATTTTTCTTTCTGTGGAAGAAAATTTGCATAACAGCTCCACATGTGATACAGCGTTGGGTGGCGAATCATCGTTACAAAAAATTTAAGAAATATTCCTTTTAGAGTCTATGAGTAACTCTCAGCCTCAGATTGGTTTTGCTGCCACTGCCTTTCACACCTTTGCCCTGCGGGGCTCCCTTCCCTGACCTCTGACCCTGCTGCCTGCCTGGGCCTCACACTCAGGGCCTCCCACTGACTGGGCCCTCTGTTTTGCCCTCAAGGCCAGGGCTCCTCCTCTCAGGTCAAGGCTCTCCCTGCTGACTCCTGGCCTCTGGGCACCTGCACCCCTGGGTGTGAACAGATGCCTCGGGTTCCAGGGGAGTCAGGAAAAAGAGCTACTCTGCGCCCAGCTGGTCTCCTGACTCAAGACGCATCTTCCCAAGAGTGACAGGAAGTTCAGTGGTGAGGCCTCAAACCTGGCTCTCTGGCATAGGCCTGTGATTTAGCCTCATTGTGGATCAGTTCTCTCATCTGTAAAATGGGGATAAGAATGCCCATTTCGTGGATTTGCTGTGAAAATGAAATGAGAATCCATATACTCTGTACAGTGTATTTAGCCTGACAGAGTGAGTTGCCAAAAAATTTTAGCTACTCATGTCATCATATATGATATTCAGATCCAGTCCCCAGCTGAATAAATAGAGAAAACTCCATGACAACAGTGAACTTGGACTTTGACCACGCCTGCTTAGGATGTTGACACCATTCCCTCTGGAATATGACAGGATCTCAAACTATTTCTTCCCTTTAGAGCAACCTAAAATGATTTTTGGGAGAAGGACCCAGCAACCCACTCCCAAAAATCAGTCTGCCATTTAAAACCCTATGGGTAGCAGAGAAGTACTGACAATAGTGTTTCACCTGTTGTATGTAGGGTTGCTATGAGTTGGACACAAACTCTATGGCACCTAACAACAACAACAGCAAATATGGTTTGCCTGCAACCATACCTCTGTTGCATCCGATCCAGTCAGATTGGAAGTTAAGCAGGGTAGGGCCTGGTTAGTACTTGGATGGGAGACTGCCTGGGAACACTAGGCACTGTAGGCTTGGGAGAAAGACCCAGCAACCCACTCCCAAAATTCAATCTGCCATTGAAAACCCTATGAATAGCAGAGAGGCACAAAAACAGTGTTTCATCTGTTGTACATAGGGTCGCTATGAGTCAGACACCAACTTGACAGCGCCTAACAACGACAAATATGGTTTACAGTAATGAGCATTGAGAGAAGACAGACTTGGATTCAAACACCAGCTCTGTCACTTACCATGATCTTGGGCAAGTCACAACCTCCGTGGACCTCATCTGGGCAATGGGTATTTATACAGTAACACAGAACTGTGAGAACCTAATGTGAGCAAAGCACCCAGGACAGTGTCTTCCACTTAGTGGGGTCTCAATATATTGTCCTTTTTTCTTAATGACCACAGAGTAGACCTTGATAGAAGAATAAATATTTATTGAACCCCTACTGTGTGCCAAGTGCTGATTAGACATGTATAGTCTCCTGTATTCTTTAAAACTGTATGAAGTATTTAAAATAACACAATTTTATGGACAAGAGAATTTAAGTTCTTGCCAAAGTCAATAACCTATTTCAAAAGTCCATGCTCTCACCATGTCCCACTGCCTGCCCCACCCCAGGTCTCTGGACCAATAACTTCTGTATTTCTAAAGGAGAATACAAGATTTCTCCTCCAGTTCCAAATGTTGGACTCATTCATTAAATCAGAAGCATCCTGAAGAAATGGAGTTCTTCCAGAGATTCAGCACCACACAATCTTAAAGGAATAACAGAAAGAGAAGTTCTGCACACTCAGGAGAGATGAATTCTACTTCCCAGACCATATTATGGGCAAACGAAGTAAACCTACAAAAAACACAAAGGGGAAGGATGGATCTGAAAGCCCCACACATCAAAGCCCCCCAACAAATAACTCCAAGGACTCTCAATTCTTAGAGATCTCTGATTCGGAATTCAGAATCATGGTTATAAACATGCTAAGAGAAATTAAAAAGAATACCACAAGCACCCTGGAAATCCTTGAAAAGAAGATATCTCACGTGGAATCCGTTCTATCATCCTAGTTAGAAATGATAAGGAAAAACCAAACAACTCTCCTTGAAACTCAATCCAAGTTAACTGAATTGAACTCGGCTAAAGAACCCTTTTCACTGAGACTGGATGAATCTGAGCTGAGGATTTCCGATTCCGAAGATGTCATAAATGAACTTAAATACAAGTAGTCAGAAATGGAATCAATGATAAAGGCAATAAAAAAAGAGTTCCAGGAGAACTCAGATAGAATGAAAAAATGAAACTTAAGAATCCAGGGCATCCCTGAAGGAGAAGAAAGATCCATTGGAGGCCTTCAAAATTTAGTAAAGGATATCCTCAAGGAAAACTTCCCAAAGATAGTACAAGAAATAGATATATACACCACTGAGACATTCAGGACTCCTGTGAAGGCTGACTTAAGTAGATCATCCTCAAGACACATAATCACTCGCATGCTGTCGTTAGAGACCAGGGAAGCTATCCTGCAAGCAGCAAGACAGAAACCCCTTATTACTTATGAAGCAAAACCTATTAAAATTACTGCAGATTTCTCCATATCAACATTGAAAGCTAGAAAGGAATGGACACAGGTGATTCAAATCCAAAAAAAAAAAAAAAAAACAAACCTTCAGCCAAGACTAATATATCCAGTAAAATTATCTTTGATAATAGATGAGGAATATAAGACATTTAATGACTTTGAAGCTTTTAAACGATATGCAACTACCAAACCAACACTGGAAAGGATCGTAAATCAATTACCACATCCAGAAGAGTTAAGACAACCCTATAAAGGAAAACAAAGAACTGGTTAGCTGAAATGAGTGCAACCCAAGAAAGGACCAAAGCAAACATGTTTCATAAATCAGAAACAGGTAATGATTGGGTATATAACAATAAATGTTATGCAATAATCACTATTAATGTAAATGGTCTTAACTCACCAATTAAGAGACAGAGGCTGACTAATTGGATGAAAAAACACAAACCATAAATATGTGGTATTTAAGAAACTCATCTAACTCACAAAGACTGAAATAAACTGAGAGTTAAGGGCTGGAAAAATGTATACCTAGTGTGTGGGGGGAACAAAAGAAAGCAGGTGTTGCAATTCTAATTTCAGATAGATTAAATTTCATACCAAAACTAATTAGAAGAGACAAAGTAGGACATTACATTTTAATACAAGGAACAATCGATCAAGAATCAATAACACTCCTTAATATTTATGTCCCAAGCATAGGAGTACCTAGCTTTATAAGACAAACCTTATGGAATATAAAGAACTTTATTGGACCAGAATCAATAATAATGGGAGACTTCAATACCCCACTTTTTTCAAGAGAAATGTCATTAGAACGAAAAATCAACAGAGAAACGTCAAATCTAATCTCCACACTAAACCAGTTGGATCTCACAGATATATACACAATATTTCATCCACATGATGAGGAATACACATTCTTTTCAGCTCGATATGGAACATTTTCTGTGATAGATCATATGCTAGTCCATAAGAACTCCCTCAACAAATACAAAAAAGTAGAAATTATCCCCTGTTCCTTATCAGATCATAATGGGAAAAAATTGGAGCTCAAGAGCAAGAATAATTCCAGAAACTTTACAAACTCATGGAGACTGAATAATACACTGCTGAATGACCAATGGATTGTTGATGAAATCAAATTGGAATTTAAAAAATTCCTACAATCAAATGATGATGAAAACACATCCTACCAAAACATATGGGATACAGCAAAGGCAGTTTTAAGAGAGAAGTTTATAGCATTAAGTGCCTTCATCAATAAAGTAAAGAAGAGCCAAATAAATGACCTAATGATGCATCTTGTTGTTGTTGTTAGGTGCCGTCGAGTTGGTATCTGACTCATAGTGACCCTCATAGGGTTTTCAATGGCTGATTGTTTCGGGATTGCCTTGGGAGTGGATTGCCAGGCCCTTCTCCCATTTTTGCCGTGCTGGGAATTGAACTCGGGACCTCAGAGACTGCAGCGCAGCGCTCTATCCACTGAGCCAAATCCCAGCCCAGCAATGATGCATCTTAAGACACTAGAAATCCAACAAAAAATCAATCCTAAAAGGAATACCCAAAAGGAAATTACAAAAATAAAGGGAGAAATATCTCAATTAGAATCCAAAGAGATAGTTCAAAAAATTAATAAGACTAAGAGCTGGTTCTTTGAAAATATTAATAAAATAGACATCCCTTTGGCTAACCTCATCAAAAAGAAAAAGGAAAAATCCAACATAGTACATATTATGAAAGACAACGGGTCCATAACCACCAACTTCAACGAAATACAGAAAATCATCGGGGATTACTATGAGAGACTGTATTCCCAAAAATATGAAAATGCAGAAGAAATGGACAAATTTATTAACACATATGACCTACCAAAACTAACCCCAGAAGACATGACTGACTTAAACAATCCCTTTACATATACAGAAATAGAAAAGGTAATTAAAAGACTCCCAACAAAGAAGAGCCAAGGTCCTGATGGATTTACAGCAGAATTTTACCAAACTTTTAAAGAAGATATAATACCTGTCTTCCTCAAATTATTCCAAAAAAATAGAAAAGGAGGGAACACTCCCAAATTCATTCTATGAAGCTACCATCACCCTGATACCTAAACCAGGAAAAGATTCATCTAAAATAGAGAATTATAGACCCATCTCCCTTATGAATCTAGATGCAAAAATATTTAATAAAATTCTGGCAAACAGAATCCAACAGCATATAAAAAAGATTATCCACCATGAACAAGTGGGATTTATACCACAGATGCAAGGTTGGTTTAACATACGGAAATCAATTAATGTAATCCAGCATGTCAAGAAACTGGCAAACAAAAACCACATGATTATCTCAATTGATGCTGAAAAGGCCTTTGACAAAGTGCAATACCTTTTCATGATAAAAACGCTGGAGAAGATAGGTATAACAGGCAAATACCTTAATTTCATAAAAGCCATTTATGACACACCTACAGCCAACATTATATTAAATGGAGAAAAACTGAAACCATTTCCCCTTAGATCTGGAACAAGACAAGGATGTCCTCTCTCTCCTATTCTATTTAGCATAGTAATTGAAGTCCTGGCCAGGGCAATCAGACAAGAGAAAGAAATCAAAGGGATACAGATTGGCAAGGAAGAGGTCAAATTATCCTTATTTGCAGATGATATGATTCTATATCTGAAAGACCCCCAAACCTCAACCAGAAAACTTCTGGATCTAATTAACTCCTTCAGCAAAGTTGCAGGCAACAAAATTAACACACAAAAATCAATAGCTTCTCTTTACACCAATTCCAAACAGGAAGAGAAGGAAATTTCAGGAAAAATACCATTCATGATAGCCCACCAAAAAATTAAATACCTTGGAATCAATCTAACCATATACCCTTCAGATCTCTACAAAGAAAATTTCAAAACATTAAAGAAAGAAATAGTAGAGGACACTGAGAAATGGAAAGACCTTCCCCTGCTCCTGGATAGGGAGAATTAATATAGTAAAAATACCTATACTACCAAAAGCAATTTATAGATTTAATGCAATCCCAATTAAAATTCCACTGACTGCCTTCACAGAAATAGAAAAAATGATCCAAAACTTCATATGAAACCACAAAAGACCATGTATAGCCAAAACACTTTTAAGTTGCAAAACTAATGCGGGTGGAATCACAATCCCTGACTTCAAGCTATACTACAGGGCAGTGGTTGCAAAAACAGCTTGGTACTGGCACAAAAATAGGCCTGCAGACATCTGGAACAGAATAGAAGACACAGAAATACCTCAACACACCTATGTTGTTGTTGTTGTTAGGTGCCGTCAAGTCGGTATCCGACTCATAGCTACCCTCATAGGGTTTTCAATGGCTGACTGTTTCAGGATTGCCTTGGGAGTGGATTGCCCGGTCCTTCTCCCATTTTTGCAGTGCTGGGAATTGAACTCAGGGCCTCAGAGACTGCAGCGCAGCGCTCTACCAACTGAGCTAACTCCCAGCTCAACACACCTATAGCCACCTGATTTTTGACAAAGTAGCAAAGCAAGTAAACTAGAAAAAGGACAGCCTTTTCAACAAATGGTGCTGGGAAACATGGTCATCCGCATGCAGAAAAATGAAAGCTGACCCGCATCTCTCAATATACACCAATATACACGAGAGTTAACTCAAAATGGATAAAAGATGTCAACATAAAACCAGAAACTTTAAAACTTATAGAAGGCAAGATAGGCAATACACTCCATCATATAGGCATAGGAAAGTATTTCCTTAGTAGAAGACTCCAATTGCTCAAGAAACTGCAACAAGAATAGATAAATGGGATCACATGAAATCAAAAAGCTTCTGTACAACAAAAGAAACAATCAACAGAGTCAAGGAAACCCCCATGGAATGGGAAAAAATCTTCACATTTTATACATCAGGTAAAGGTCTAATTACTAGAATTTATAAAGAACTCAAGAAAAAAACTCCCCAAAAAACAAATAACCCAATACACAAATGGGCAAAGGAATTGAATAGACAGTTCTCAAATGAAGAGGTCCGTAAAGCCATGAAACACATGAAAAAATGCTCAGTATCCCTATCCATTAGGGAAATGCAAATTAAAACAACTCTGAGATTTCACCTTACACTAGTAAGAATGGCCAAGATCAATAAAACAAACAACAACAAATGCTGGCGAGGTGGTGGAGAAAAGGGAACACTCTTACATTGGTGGTAGAGCTGTAAATTGGTCCAGCCACTGTGGAAATCAATATGGAGGTATCTTGAAAAACTGAAAATAGATCTACCGTATGACCCAGCTATAACACTACTGGGAATTTACCCAAAGGGAGACACCGAGACACCTGAATCTCCATGTTCAATGCAGCACTTTTCACAATAGCAAGGATATGGAATCAACCAAAGTGCTCTTCAACGGAGGAATGGATAAAAAAACTATGGTACATATACACAATGAAATACTAGTCAGCAATCAAGAAAAATGAAATAAGGTCATTTGCAGCAAAATGGATGGAATTAGAGAAAATTATTCTAAGTGAATGAACACAAGCTCAGAAAGAGAAACACCACATGTTCTCACTCATATGTGGGAGCTGAATCAAAATTATAAGAAGGAAAAATCCTATTCAAAGATCAGATCAAAATAAAACGGAAAAAAAAAAAAGCTAAGAATGTTGCCAACATAAATGGTCTAGAAAATGCATGCAATTGTTCTGACAAGATAAAAACAAAGTTCACTACAGGAAAAGTTTCTATCTTAAACAGAACTGGAACCCAAGGACATATAGACAAATATTACCAAGTAAATGATAGAGAAGACTTAGATGGGGAGGGTGGGAGTGGGGGGAAGCATACAAGAGGGTAAGGGGGAACCAAATGAATAATGAACATCAAAATGCATATATGGAAATGTCACAATGAAAAGCATGTCAGAATGAATCACATTAAAGTGTACATTAAAAATTTCCAATAAAAAAGAAAAAAAAAAAAAGAAATGGTAGTCTGGAACTCTTATGATAAGCCTGAAGGACACTTAGTGTCCCCATCACAGCCCTGGATAAGAGGACTATGCTTTAGTTTCACCCTAACTCCAGCGCATGTGAACTGTAAAACATATTTATCTCTAGTGATGCCTCTAACTGTCCTCTTGCCAACCCAGAAATAGCCCTATCTATTCGATCCTTTGAGAGGCAATGCTGGGGCACAAAATGTCATTGTCAGGGCCTGAGACAGCAGTTCTTGGGGTTTTCATTTATTACATTCAGTTGGCAATCCAGGGAAGTCTTCATCAAGAAGAGAGATGGAGACGTAAACCCCCATAATGACTGCTGACTGTTAAATTTGACCACTATCTGAAATCGATACTCTCACACTGGCTGGATCAGTTATGGTCAACTGTAATTTATGTTACAGAGGAGCCTCTTGCGAAACGGCAGGGAAGCAGGTATGGAAGGCGACAGCCCAGCACCACATCCGGGCCAAGCAGGTGGCTGCCCATTCCTGGCAGTGAATACAGTAAGATAGAATCCCCAGGCAGCTGCTTCTTAGAAATGAAATCTTTTTCTCTTCTGATTTTAAAGTAGTGCGTACATATTATTATTTTTAAAATCAGATATATGGAAAGGTTTAAAGAAGAAAATGGAAATCCCACCCTTCACCTTGCTACATGCTGATAACATTCTATGTAAATCCTTCCAAACTTTTCTATTCATACACATTAAGCCCCCTATAATTGTTTTGAAAACAGAACTGTATTTTGAGATTTTATTTTATCACTTCTAATATGCATATCTTTTCAAATGAATATAGATTAATGTTGCTATTTTTAGTGGATTTATAACATTTCATCACAGAGATGTAATAATAAAATATATTTAATGTTAAATATATTTTAATATTGCAGTTAGTCATTAATCATACTTAATCATTTTCTTGCTTGTGTCTTAACCACTTCATGTGTATTTATTTCTCCTTATAAAAATATTTTTTTTTTGAGGCAAGTTCTCACTATGTAGCCCAGACTGGCCCCAAACTCATGATCCTCCTGCCTCCAAGTGCTGGGATTATGGGGGTGTGCCATCATGCCCAGCCTTTTCCTTCTTTTAATGTGTTGCTAAAATTTTCCATAAGTGTAAACAAAGCTGCAACAAACACTCTGGTACATTTTTGGTATTTCACTCTGTGGTCATTAATCTTGACTCTGAAATTCACCAAGACTCAGGAACTTCAATTTCACCTGTATACACTCACTTGATAAATTATTGCTACAACATTAGTTTTTTCATTCATTTATTCACTCAAAATATTTATTGGGTGACTATGGTGCTTGAGACGTCTATTGAATATACCATGGACTGCCAAAAGAACCAACAGATCTGTCCTAGAAGAAGTACAACCAGAGTGCTCTTCGGAAGAAAGGGTGGCTAGACTGCGTCTTACGTATTTCGGACATGTAGTTAGGAAAGATCAATTCCTGGAGAAAAACATCATGTTTGGGAGAGTGGCAGGTCAACGCAAATGAGGAAAACCCTCCACCAGATGGAGGTGCAACAATGCAACAATGGGCTTAAACATAAATAAGATTGTTTGCCTGGCACAGAATCAGGAAGTGTTTTGATCTGCTGTCGCTATGAGTTGGACTTGACTCGATGTCACTAACAACCACAACACGGTGCTCTGCCTGCAGCCATAACCACCCTGACATCCACTACTACCAGATCTCAGAAGCTAAGCAGTTCTGAGTGAATACTTTATTGGTAGACTACCTGGGAGCACCAGGTACTGTAGGCTTGGGAGAAGTATCAGGCAGCCCACTCCCCAAAAAAAGACCAACCACTGAAAACTCTAACCATTGAAAACTCTAGCAGAGAAACACTGACACAGTGACAAGCATGGCACAGTGTTAGAGTATTTTGTTTTATTGTACTTAGGGTCACTATGAGTCAGACCCAACTCGATGGCAACCAACAGCAATGTGGTGTTCTAGATACAAACATATGGTCTGTGGTTATTTAGTGAGTGAAGCAGATAAACTCTGCCCTCAGAATGCTCATATTTAGAGGGTGAAGCTAGATGACAAACAAAATAAGAGACAGAAAGTATTAGAAAGTGGCAAGCGTTCAGAAAAAAAAATAAGACAGGCAAGTCATTCAGTGTTTATTTTCTGTTCTCACCAGCTATTCAGCTGATTTCAGTAAACACCTACTAACCCCTATGTTGTGTTAAAAACCATACTAGCTTTTGGGAGGGGATGTGTAGACTTGAATGGAGTATGAGCACCGGTACCAACAAGTTCATAATCATTTTCTTACTTGTGACTTAACCATTTCGTATATATTTTGACTTCACAAGTTAATTAGGAAGTTCTAGAGGGCAGGTGGCCTGCAGCTGTAGTCCTGTGGCATTGGATCCCATCAGATATTGGAAGCTAAGCAGGGTTGGGCATGGTTAGTACTTGGATGGGAGAAAGTCAGGGAAAAACCAGGTACTGTGGACTTGGGAGACGGACCCAGCAACCTACTCCCAAAAATGAATCTGCCATTGAAAACCCTATGAACAGCAGAAAAGCAGAGAAGCAGAGACAGTAATGCTTCGCCTGTTGTACACAGGGTCGCTATGAGTCGGATACCGACTTGATGGCACCTAACAACAACAACAACAAGAGGGCAGGAATCCATACTCTATACTTCTCTGTGTTCTGAGCTTTTAGCATAATGTTTTTTTACAGTTAGTTCAATGAATGCTTGTTCTATTCTTGTGGAACAGAAATGATGCAGGTGGTATTGAGAGATGGCACACTGGGTTCTGATAAACTTAGGAAGTTTCAGGGTGAGTTAGTTCTACTGAAGCATTTGGTGAAAAAAAAGCACTAATTACTACCCAATGAGAAAGCTACCTAATGAGAAAGCTACCTATTTAAATCATACTGTTGGCCTCTTTAAAAAACTTGCTCTAAATCATGTATCATCCAGTTATCGTTGTTGTTGTTAGATGCCGTCGAGTCGGTTTCCGACTTATAGCAACCCTATGTACAACACACAAAACACCATTGTTGTGCTTCTCTGCTATTTTTAGGGTTTCCAATGGCTGATTGTTTTTTGAGAGTGGGTCACCGGGTCCTTCTCCCAAGCCTACAGTATCTGATGTTCCCAGGCAGTCTCCCATCCAAGTACTAACCAGGTCCGAACCTGCTTAGCTTCTGAGATCTGACGGGATCCGACCGCACAGTGGTATGGCTGCAGGCAAATAATCTGGTTAGGGATAGTAATATAAATATAGTAATAGTAAAGGTAGTAATCTTAGCAAATGTGCCAATCAAAGTACTACTATTTTTTATAGAAAAATATATACTGAGCAGAGAAGCATGCTGTGTTTTTCTCTAGCTCTGTGTAGTTTATTCATATAGTCTCCAGATGCTACTAAGATAAACCAAACTCTGCCTGCAGGGGGCGCCCCAACACTCACTTGAGTCTCAGACTTGAAGAACCTAAGGCCTGGAGCCAGATGCCTTGGCGCATGGGAGGCGGAGGCAGGAGGATGGAAAGTTTGAGACCAGAGGCAGTCTGCGTAACTTAGCGAGATCCTGTCTCAAAAAGTAAAAAAATTGGGCTGGGGGTACAGCTCAGTGGTCCAGCACTTGCAGAGCATGCAAGCACAAGGCCCTGGGTCCAACCCCCAGTACCGGGGTGGGCGG